>CP137678.1:29738702-29779534 GCA_037976565.1 Mesocentrotus franciscanus | reverse complement strand
GATTCAATCTGCATGCTATTTTGAGGCAAACTATGTTAAAGATATTTTTGTATTTTATTATTTATACAATCAACATCATTACTACTATTATTATCATCATTATCACCATTACTATAGTTGCTACATTTTCTATTTTACTACTAGGTTTAATTCGATTCAAGTTGTGCCTGTTGTTTGTGGCGTTATCGCAGTCGCAGCATGTCTCACGTGTCTTACGTGCTATGTTTCCGGAAGGTATGGAAGGTAATTCAACTATTCGTTATTATATTTCTGTGTGATATCGTATTATATGGAATTAGATCACCACAATGTTGGTGTTTTCATTTAACTGATTAAATGAAAGAATAAATAATTAAATGGATTCATATTACAAATAAATGAATAAATAAAACCAAGGTTTTGTATCAGGTTGAAGAACGGTGTTGCTTTTACAAACTGATAAACATGCATCAGGTCAAATTTTTTTTTAAATGCTCTTTTGATTTGAAATCGTATGACCATCATAGTAATTATGTTTACATGTTGTCTTTTTTCTCCCCAATAAAATCTTTCGATTTCGAAATAATATGTCTACCTGGGTTGGAAATGTCATTTGTTTTTTAATACTCGGAATCCTATTGATTTAAGATTGCATTTCTGTTTCTCTCACCAGAACATAAATGATATTTGATTAGTAAGCCTTCTTTTTAATGTCTGTTTCTTTTGTTCGTGTCAACGCAGTCTCTTTATACCACCTTATTTCTTTTTTCCTCTGAAAGATATTTTTTATTCTTCTTTGTCATTATGCAGTGTATGTTCAAAATGGGACGTATAATAGTGGTTCAAACACTCCAAAGGCTGAGGTTTTGAATCCCAGCCTGGCACTAAACTCATTTGGCAATTCTACATTCGCCATTATTGATATCATTTAATTTTTGTAATACCTTTATCTCCCTACTTTAAACAGGAGGCGTAAGAGAAGACGAGACAGGCATCAAGCTGAGAGCCCCACCATACCAACCGAACTAACATTTCGACACCAAAGGCCTCAAAGCAGAGATGACATGTACAGCATTCCAGGTCATAATCAACATCATCCTGTTAGCATCACCAATGGCCACTCCGTTTCCTCATTAAGTTTGTTGTTCGAGAACGCATACGATCACACAAGCGCGTCAGGTCGTATCCAGAACACCAGTAACCCCCATCGAGGGTTTAACTCTCTACCTCGCCGTCTTCCATCGAAGCCGGCACTTTCACTGCAGAATCCGTCAGGCTTGGAGAAGGTAACGGAAGGGAGGAGTTGCGAAAAAGGACGAATGCAGAGGTTCTGCTGCTCAGATAGTAAATGTGATCCGGAGTGTAGTTGCCGCGGGAAAAGGGTTTCAGGAAGGCCCGAATCCGATCGTAGAATCCCTCGTAAAAAGCCAGACAGTCGCGGGAGGTTTGTGGCATCGGAAATGAATGCGCTCGATGGGGCTGTAGAAGACAATAGGTTGAGGCAATTGGGAAAGGTACAAGTGACGTATCGAAATTATCGGTACGAGAAATGGGTAGAGGTCCTAGAAGAGACGTGTCCCATGGAAGAAGTTTGAAGGGTCGTGGGAAAATGCTAGCCAGTCCCTATGAAGAAAGGGGATGTTTGCGCTTCCCCATGAGAAGAGACTAAAGAAAACCAACATTCCAGGAAAAATGAGCGATTAGCTTCGCAAATTAATAACGGCCGTCCACCCGTCACCCTAAGAATCGCAAAACCAGAGGATGAGATTAAAAACGACTCTGGTGCATATTATCATACACTTGAAACTGAAAACGAATACAGCTCAAAGAGACATTGATGAGGGAAATAAATGACGCAAAACCATCTACCAGCACAGATTATTTCACACAAGAACAAAGTGATTACTCCGGAGAACCGTCAGATATAACATTTTCCACAGAGCAGAACGATGACCACAGAGACTTTGACGGCACTCCTACCTGTTCTGGGTCTACTGATTCCCAGTATGACTACGCAGCGATCCCTGGATTGAGTAACCTTCGAAACTTACCTTGTAGATGTAAGCCTAATCCAGTTCGCCTAACCAAGAGGAAGAAGAAGGCTTTGGTATGGTTGACAATGTTCTCTATAAACCCTCCTAGATTCAAAAACTCAAAAACAAAAACACCTCTAAACAGCTTTGGTCTTGAGCAATAAGGTCTTTCCGGGCTCAGATGGACAGTGCTGCTGTTTCCCAATTCTCAATGTAGAATTTTGATGGATGTCTTTTTAATGTGGCCTAGGTTTCCATCGCATTAGTCATTCATGTTAATTGGGAACTACAAAATGTTGAATGGTTGAACAATAGGTGAACTGTACGGATGACTGCAAATCAGATAGTGACGGCAAATGCCCTATCCCCCTAATGATTATTTGGAGTTTTTGTCGCAAAGAGCAAAATGATTCGGCAAATGTATGTATTTCCATTTTTACACGATGAGAGAAAAATAACCAAATAGGAAAACTGGCTTCGTTGAAATACAAGAAAGAAAGTCATAATGATAAGTACTACAGATATTGACAGTAGAATTTCATGAAAAAGATAGGTAGATAGTATTCATGAATTCAAAGTTAACTTTATACATTCTCAATGACTCAATGACAACGCTTATATTAATCAAGGGATCAGAGAGAAGCCAGGATTGTGTGATCTTAACAACGAGAATTTCATAAATTTTGCTTGTTAATGAGCCTTTCCTTGAGTCTGAGTTGACATTTTCACATTTTCTATTCTGAAACACAAAATCAAGGCAAATATTTTAGACACCATGTTCCAGATCTATGGGATTCTCTCCCAGAATTGATTCAATCATGTTGCCCCTCTAGGTATTTAAAACCGAAGAGAAAAGAATGTTATTTTCATAATATGCTATATTAAGGTAAAATTTCTTATGGCAACTTTTTCAGTCTTTGGCATAATAATTTGTTATCCCTGTATATATATTTTTCAATTACAATCGTCATTAATATTATTATCATCATCAAAATCATCATCATTATCCTTATATTTTACATTAGGCTCTAAATTATTTGGCTATTCTGCTTAAAAGAATCATTTCTCAGGGTACTATCTAATCTAATTCGCGTTTTCTTTTCATGGACGGCCTGGTCCACACGGTCCAATTATGGACTCTTGAAATGATCATTTCACTAGGGAAACTGTGAAACATTTATCCTTGTGGTTTTCTCCAAGTAATCTTATACAGCTTGACCCTTCATGTAATTATATTTTTTGAATTAATTACTGTATAGATACACTTGATGCTCGTTCAACGGTCCTTTGCTTACTAAATTGCTCGGGTGACTACGCATTTTAACCGGGTGACTCTGGATATTGGTGCTAATGCTTTTTTATACAAATTTCCTTATTCCATTGTGTTTTAGATTTCCCCCTCTAAATTAAGTCATTCTCTACTGCTACGGTTTTTACATCTACAATGTCTATTTTATCAGGAACCTATAATATAACATTTTTAAAAAGTTCCTCACATTCTACTTAATCTATCATATGAATTGATTATCATTGAGTCGTGGTCATATTATATGTATATATATATATAAGTTCTATTTTTTATGTATGTCTATATTTTTTGTAAAATGTGGAACAAATAAACTTGAAACTTGAACTTGAAATTGAAAAGAATCATTCATCTATTTCATTAGATTTGTTTTGAGCTGTCTTATGTTCAAGCATTTTTTTTACAATGGCAGTCCTTCTTCCGCAAAACAATTTTATAAATTTTGATCAAATGTGATACTTTGACAAATTATTTTATATTTTTCTTTCTATATTATTTTGTATGTATATTGGCTTATTTATGGTTCATTGTCTGAAAGTCCCAACTATTATTTTATGTTCGTCATGTCACCGAAAATTGTTTATATTTATTTGTAATGCAGAAGAAAATTAAACAAATCAAAATCATATCAATAGTTTCCGGACTGATATCACAATGCGTAATGACTTTTGACCCACATTTATAGCTTCAGCCCAAACTTAGTAAAAGAGATTATTTTGTCTACAACACTTTTTGAACAGGCTGCTGCTCACTCATCCGTGGCAGCAGAGTTTATGAATAAGGTATCATTAGACAGAATATTAGTGACTCCTTAAGATGAAATTAACTTCCAGGTCACACAGATTTATATAACGTTTAAACGGGGATATTTAACTTTCAAAAAGATTTCAGACCGAAGTAACTCATTCATATGGCCTGACCCACAGTTGGCGCAAAAGCTAAAACTTAGTACAAGCGAGATCATGACGATACTTTATACAAAGAATAACCGGTGCTCAGCCGTCCAATGCAGAACAATTATGAATAGGGTATCATTAGACAGAGATCCAATTAATTTTTTACCACGAAATAGATGTAAAAGTCACATCGATTATGACTTTTCAATCATAATCTACCAAAGTTGGGTATACTTTTTTTTCATACGTACTGTATAGCGCTTATGTCTGGTGCATTCAAAATCCTAGCGTTCCATTATTATTACGCCGGCTGCCGCTATAGCGCTCGGGCATTTTCAGGATTTATTTCATACCAGTACCCATTCATATCACCTTAGGTGGAGTGTGGCAAATGATGATTAATGTTTTGTCAAAGGACATGATGCGACAGTGATTAGAACCCCGTACTTTGTGGAGATTTATCCACTGGACCATAAAATCTGGAATGTTTGAAAAACGACAAAAGTCCAAGATGCAATAGGGACATAAGAGCGTTGAAGTAAGTTTTATGATTCAAAAGGGGCTGGTATGGACCTGACCCCCTCCATCATGAATCCCCCCAGATTGGGTACTGAGGAAATTGTTTACTTGGTTCTTCTTAGTGTAGGGTGTAATAAATTGATTTAAACCAAGAAGTATGAAACCATGCGGGAAAAGGGAATTACTGGTTCGATAATATAGGTTTTCCCGGCCAATTTCGTCAAAGCAGCAATCAATTTCATTAACATGCATTCATGTTCGAGCAAATTTTCTCCTCTCGTTGCTCCCTGTTTCATTTTAAACTTGTTGCATTCAATTTCGTTTCGAGTCACCGAATTTTCTAAACATGCACATTCAAATTAATGCTTGGTTCAGTCAATTTGGAAATGCGTAAGGGTCATTCAATTTCGCCAATATTGAGTGGGAGGAGAATTCTTTGGCAAATTGCAGTTTCATTTTCGTCTATGGGCAACCTCTTTTGCAATCGGGTCATTCAAATTAAAACTAGACCTCCTAATCATAGTATGTGGCTCGATGTTTATTCGGATATTCAGTATTTCATATTCATTCATTCATTCTTTTTCTCTATGATCTTTTCTGACATGATTTCACATTATACAATCTTCTATATTTGTTTGATATATTTATATTGCATTTTATGTTTTTTCTTTCTTTCGACATTCCTTATTCTTTATTCATATCTTCATATTTTTCATTATAAATGAGGTTATTTTTTAAATGGTTTGTTTTGATCAATTTTGATTGAGTAGCTGATCTTTCTTTCTTTTCATTTTACGTCTTTTTCTTTATTCATCATTGTATTTTGTTTCCATCCTGTCCATGTTTATTAAAGCAGAACTCTACCGCTCTTTTAAATGTTGATCTACATAGTTATTCAATTCGCACGAACTTGAATGAACGTAACGTTAATTCGGATGCTAAGGTTACGAAGTTGGGCGGGAAAACCTATAGAAAGATAATAGGAAGGGGACAAAAAGTCGCAGTTTGGGAACGGTGGGCGCTCCGAAAGGGTAGGTGCAAACATTGATTTAGGCACAGAGATAGAGAGAGAGAGGTAGTGCACTATAAACATTCAGCTCAAAACAGCATACGAGCATTCAAATTCACGGTAGTTGTGATCACCCCAGCAAATTGTAACACATTTTTGTTCGTTCAAATTCGTTATTTATACAGCAAGCTCCTTAAATGAGTCATGTCAACTTAAATAAGGAGCATACGATTTAGCGAATGGCCATTCAATTTAATTTTCTCTCGTTCTAATTCTGTATCCGTGCAAAACAATTGTTCAAATAAGTCACCTGAATTTAGATAAAGAGCATACAATTTAAGGGATGGGCATTAAATGATTTTCCCTTGTTGCCAAGCTTTATCCTTTTAGTCAGGTGGCTTAGTGAAATAATTGTTACTTCCCGGATAAAAGCACCATTTTTGGTACAGGGCTTCCTTAGGACCTTCTTAACGATATTAGGCTAGGAGCCCCCGGCAAAAATTTCAATTTAAGGGTGTGGGGGCGGGGGCGTCTTTTTGGAGCCCCAAATGATTTTATAACATTGATTTGTTGTTGTACAAATGCCATTTTGGTACAGGGCTTCCTTAGGACCTACTGAACGATATTAGAGTAGGAGCCCCCGCAAAATATCATATAAGGGTGTGAGGCGGGGCGTCGCCTCGTAGCCCCAGAATAATTTAGAAGGTAATATAACATTTATTTGTTGTTGTACAAATGCCATTTTGGTACAGGGCTTCCTTATGACCTACTGAACGATATTAGGGTAGAGGCCCCGGCAAAGATATCATATAAGGGTGTGAGGCAGGGGCGTCGCCTCGTAGCCCCCAAATAATTTAGAAGGTAATATAACATTTATTTGGTGTTGTACAAATGCCATTTTGGGTACAGGGCTTCATTAGGACCTACTGAACGATATTAGGGTAGGAGCCCCCGGCAAGAATATCATATAAGGTGTGGGACAGGGGCGTCGCCTCAGAGTCACAACTAATTTGTAGGTAATGTAACATTGAGTTTTGTTGTACAAACGCCATGGGGCCCCCAATTACATATATGAATATTTATGCCGGGGCTCCTACCCTACCACCATTCAGCAGGTCCTAATAAAGCCCTGTACAAAAATGGCGTTGTACAACAACAACTCAATGTTATATTACCTTACAAATATATACATACCGCGGTGTGTGCAGCTGAAAATACAATGGCGTCGTATTTTGTTTACAAGCGACGGATTCCTACATTTTTTCATCGCTACATTTTCGATCAAAATAATACCATGCGCGGGATTTAGAGTGAGGCAACAGAGTAGACATTTACAGGGGCGGCCGAGCGACTTCCAAAGTGGGGGGCACCAAGAAAAAAGGGCACTTTCTGGAAAAAACCTACAAAGGAAAATCTTAGAGCGAAAATATACAATTTTTTAGACATTGGTATATACCCCTACACTGTGATTACATTATCAGGGATGATTTCAATATTTGTTTCACTTTATACACCACACAAGATATTGCTTAAGCATCATACTTTGCAGATTGGTGTGATGGTCTTAAAAACTATTTGCGAGCGAGCGAAGCGAGGAAAATTTGAAGATTTGTGAGGTCGCAGTGCGAAAAATTACATCTTATAAAGAGGAAAAAACCCAATCCTGATGGGGTTATAAGCACATTCTCATAAAGGAAGACTGAAAAGGCCTTGATAAGTAACATAAGTATATCATCTATAGATGCGTGCGAGCGTTGGGAGAAATTGCTCTTAGTCGCTTGAAATTAGGGGCGCGTTTAATATGATGAGGAAAAGGGGACACTTATCAGAAAGAAAAGAGTATGTGTCAAAGTAAAAAGAGTAATTATCAGAGGTGAAAATAGGGCAATTCTCACACCCTCAAAAACAGACACTCACCAGGGATGGAAAAAGTCAGTCATGAGAATAGGAAATGGACATTTGTCGACGGAAAGGGGCATTTATGAAAGGGGATAGGTCCCTTATTAGAAAGGAAAAGGGGCACGTGTCATTGTTAAAGGGAAATTATCAGAGGTGAAAAGAGGCACTTATGGCACCTGAAAAGGGGCAATGACCAGATATAGAAAGGGGCACTTAATATCAAAAGGGCACTTATGATAAAGGAAAATGTGAATTAGTTGAAAGAAAATGGGCACCGATCAGATTTTAAAGGGGCATTTATCGGGGTGAAGGGGCCCTTATCTGAAGTGAAAAGGAGTATTTGCTCGTACTTGAAAAGGGTCATTTACAAGAAAGGGGCACTTATGAGAAGGAAGGGACTCTTTTTTAATGGGGCACTTATCATTAGGAAAAGGGCACTTATTAGGAAAGAAAGGGGGCACATGTGAAAATATAAGGTGCGCTTATCCGAGTTAAAATGGGGGTAGTTATTTAAAAGGAAAGGGGTACTTCTTACAAAGGAAAAGGGGCACTTGTCAAAGTAAAATAGGCACCTCCCAGATTTTAATAGGGCAATTATCAAAGGTGAAGGGGGCACTTATCAAAATTGAAAAGAGGCACTTCTCGTACCTGAAAAGGGCACTTACTAGAGATTAAAGGGCACTTATGACAATGGAAAATGGACACTTATTGCAAGGAAAATGTGAAGTAAAAGGGGCACGTGTCTAAATAAAGGCACTTCTTACAAAGTTGAAGGCACTTTTATGTAAGGGCACTTTTTGGGTGCTTGAAAAGTGGGAGGCACTGTGTCCCCCTCCCCTGCCCCGGAAGGCCGCCTCTGGACATTTAGCCTGACGGTAGTGAAGTAAGAGAAAAAACTGAAGAAGATGACACAACACTGAAAATGTGTGAGATGTCATGGGACATCGTCTGCTTGTGTAAATCATGCCCAACCTGTGATGTCACACATCTCAGCAGCCTTCGGAGAGCTCTTCAGGTGCTACGACGGGGCTGTATTTGAACGTTTTGTAATTGATAAAATTCATTACTTCGAATGTTTCCAAGCATTGAATTTTGATAAAAAATTGTCCAATCAAAGTTTCACCTTTGCAATAATGAAAATAAAGTTAGTTTTAAAATCTTCGCACAGCTTCTTTAAGATTTTCAGTCATGGAATGTGCAGTAGATCAAAACAAGGGCAAGGTCAAAAGTGAAAAGTTGCAAAGTGCCCTGCTCTTGTTCGAATTTGCATTCAAATAGCCCGTGCCTTTTCAACAGTTGTTAACCCACAGGCATTACTTCAGAAAGTTGATGACCAAACAGTAACGAATCTTGCCTGAAATGTCATCATCGTACGTGAATTTCAATTTCAGATTCTTTAGAATTTGGCATTCATGGATGACCAGTTAGGAACAATAACCCAACTGTCATTTAGGAAAATCACGTCAAAATCATGTCAAAAAAGCGGAGTGCTTACCAGTTCATTTTGCAACTTTTCAGTTTTTACCCTGCCTCTTGTTCTGCTATCGATGTACTGCTCACTCCATGGTTGCAAAATCAGAAAAATATGGTATCAACTTAAAGAGGAATAAACCCCTTTTAAGTGATAATAATCAAACCGATGTTAATGCCAAGATAATAGAGCTATTATCGATCCAACTTGAGTTTTCAAGCCTTTTGAGGGTTCTATAATTTTGAAGAACAAGGAGAAGAAAAGAAGACGGAGAAGACGGAGATGAAATATGTAGCGGGATAATATCCGCAAAGAAGCTTTCATCGCTTGAACAGGCGCGGCGTCCAATTTACTCTTTTGATATGCAAGCATCCGAGGTGTCATTCTAAAAACCAAATGACTGATCAATTGAAAAGGAAAAAAAATATAAAAAACATTATATAGTAATCATCAAACAAAACAGATAGTCATGGCTCCATTTACGAGAATTCTAACCAAAAATCCAAATACACGTACTTATCGGGTTGTATAGATTTAACTGTTATGTATGCCAGTGATTATTCGACGCCGATTTGCTGAGAAATTCGAAATTTTGTGCTAAGCCATGACCGTCAAATTTGCACCGGCGACAATTGCTTCGGGTTTTATTTCGTTGAAGGTATAAAGTTAAGGTTTGAGTTGCAATTTAGTTTCAAGTTGGATTTAAGATTAAGGCAAGGGTTGGGTACAGTTTTGGGTCGAGGATTGAAGTTCGGTTAGTGTAGGAGATTGTCATAGAGCTATCGTGGCAGGAGCAATTAGTGTCATACACGTACAACCCAACCAATGCGTGAAAGGATTGGTGCATTCTGCTGCACATGTGCCAAGGTACTTGACTTGTCCTGTGTTTGGGCTGATGCATCTAATGTGAGTCAGGCCATATGCATACGTTAATTTGGTCTTAAATACGTTTAAGATATAAATTATGCTGCATGCTTCTGTGCTCCATTGCTTAAGATAATCCAATTTATTTAGGCTTTCGCGGCCTTGTTTTAATCAACATGATAAACATGAATTAATTTAAAACAGCCTTCTAACTTGTTTGTCTTTTGATATGAATAATCTCACTTCTCACTTATGGAATGCACCTTTTCACATGTTAAGGGTGTATAAGATGCGTAAGGTATTTGTTTTGAATAGCACCTGAAAACATGGAACTAATCTCAAAGCATCAATAAATGCAGAAAGAAAGTCATGATGATAACTACCACAGATATTGACAGTAGAATTTCATGAAAAAAGATAGGAAGATAGTATCCATGATGGTTAATTTTGTCCATTCTGAATGACTCAATGACAAGGCTTACCTTAATCAAAGGATGCGAGAGAAGCCAAGGTTGTGTAATCATAACAACGAGAATATTATAAATTTTGCTTGTTAATGACTTTTTCTAGAGTCTGAGTTGACATTATCACATTTTCTATTCTAATACACAAAATCAATGCGAGTATTTCAGACATCATGTTTCAGATCTATGGGATGCTCTCCCAGAAATGATTTAATCCTGTTGCTCCCTCTAGGTTTTTAAAACCAAAGAAAAAAAAGAAGACGTTTTTTTCAGAATATGCTATCTTAGGGTAACATTTCTGTTTAAACTTTTCAGTCTTTGGCATAATATTTTTTTTTATCCCTGCATAGATATTTCTTAAATTACAATCATTATTATTATTATCATCATCAACATCATCATCATCATTTGTCCTTATATTTTATTTTTTGCTCTAAATTACTTGGCTATTCTGCTTAAAAGATATATTCATTTATTTCATTAGATTTATTTGGGGCTCTCCTATTTTCAAGCATTGTGTTTACAATGACAGTCCTTATTCCGAAAACAATTTTATAAAGTTTGATGAAATATGATATTTTGACAAATCATTTTTTCTATTTTAATTGTTATGTATATTTGCTTATTAATGGTCTATCGTCAGAAAGTCATATTGGTATTTTATGTTCGTTGTGTGACCGATAATTGATATTTATATTTATTTGTAATGCAGAAGAAAATAAATTAAATAAAATTCAACCAAAATCAAATCAATTGTTTCCTGACTGATATCACACTGCGTAATGACTTTTTACCCACATTTATAGCCAGCCCAAACTTGGTAAAAGAGATTTGTGTACAACACGTTTTGAAAAAGGCTGCTGCTGTTCACTCATCTGTGGCAGCAGAGTTATGAATAAGGTATTATTAGACAGAATATTAGTGACTCATTATAATGAAATTTAATTGAAGGTCACACAGGTCATAGCGATTAAACTGAAATCTGCCAAAGTTTGTTTTACTTTTTTTAAAGCACTATATATCTATATGATAAATCGCATAAGGATTACATAATATTTGTTTTGTTCGCACATTTCTATAGGTGATGGACTAATCCATGTTGATTTGTCGAAAGTGTTGTGATCGTCAAATTTATACTTCCGACGTCCCAAGGACTGCCATTTTTAAAGCCTTTTGTCCAAAGTTTTGACTATGTCTTCATGTGCTACCGAAAAAACATGGAAGGAATGCTGGAGTATCTACACAAGTCATTTTCAAAAGTGATAAATACTTAATTGAAAATATAATTACATTCAGAAAGTAAAGGGCCGCTCTAATGACTTCACGAGAAAGCTTGATTCAACTTTAAAAACACTTGTCTCTCTTTTGTTTGGTGTGTAGCTTAGCACAATGGAAGTTCCCGTTTCATTTTCTTAATAATGATTGCTGACCATCAGAACCATGAATACAGAATCATGCCTAATTTTTATCATGGATATTCTTCCCATGCCTTTATTCATTGTGATCCGGGTCATGTGATAAATAGTGCGCTGTTCACGTGACAATGTTCATCGAAATAAACGTACGCTCGATGTAGAGGGTGTCGTAATCACTGATCACTTCCTCATTCATCAGGCAAAATATTGTCTAAATCGTAAGGACTTTGTTTTTGATGTGATTTTTGAAGGAGATTAGTAACATACAACTTTTGAATTTCCTTCGTTCAAAGGCGCAAAAACGTCGTTTGTGACATGGCAATCTCCAATCGATGGATTAGTTATGTCTTCTTGTGCCTGCTTCTGCCCCTGTTTGTCTCGGCTTCAGATGATATAGCAATCGATCCTCTCTGTAATGATGATGGTGCTATCCGAACATCTCAATGTAAGGAAATAAATATCTTTTTGACTTATTTTTTAACGGTGGTGTGGCCCTTTTGCAGGCTGAAAATATAAACTTCTGTGAATACTATGGTGAACAAGAGATAAACCAACAAAACTCCCCTGGAAAGATTAGAACTGGTAATTGCCTTTATGTGGAATTAAATCGACCGTTAGGAATTTCCGCAACGCGTTTCGAAAAGTATGAGTAGTAAATAGTTTGATTTTCATACCCTTGTACCATACGTTTTTGTGCTGCGGAAAGATTCAAACAGTTTAATGTTGGCCATTACAAGTGATTTATTGATGTGTACAAATGCTCATGTACCCTTACAGCTCATTTTATGTAGGCCTATGTTATTACCAAAGAAAACAAGAAGTCAGTCAGTCACTCAATAATATCTGACAGTGAAGTCTAGAAAGTTAACGGGTTTAATCCTTGCATAATTTGAATACTAGGACATTGCCAACGTTTACATTTCACAGATAGGACATACGTGACATATTCATGATTTCAGCAAAGTTCTACAGAATTTGAAGCTGGCTGAAAAAGGAATAAACTACCTTTAAGTCATTTCAGTTTTCATTTTTTTACCTCAAATTAACACGTACGTGTGTTGGAAACATCGGATAACTATGTTACTCTCAATGCTAAACTCTAAAATATTTTTTTCTTTCTAGATATGAAATACTATGGATGTTATAACCTGTCTTGTTTTGTGCCGGAAACAAATTCAAATATCATTGATATTGATCAATGTACGGAGCAATGTAAGAGCGGAAGCCATTCCTATGCAGCTTTGTTAATTGGATATAATTGTTCCTGTGGAAAATTCATCTGTGGTAGAGCTGACATGGTATGTGATTTTAAATGCGGTATACCATGCAATACTAGCCTGGGAGATGAAATGCAGACATGCGGTGGAAAAGACTACTCTCAAGTGTATAGTAAGTTTTAATTGTTATTGTTGTTATTAATATTATTATCAGTATTATTATGTTTATCATCATCATCACCCTCATTCATCATCATCATCATTATAATGTTAAGCTCCAAAATAGACATGATCTTCTTCGAAATATCAGAGTTTATATGTCATAGAATATGTAGAAATTTAGAACACTACTTATAATTTTTTGAACGTAATTTCAATAAAGGGTTTGTTATTATGTATGATTCGAAATTATAACCAGACTTTTGACATCTTTTGGGTTTTTTATATGTATTGCTGATTACCATGCATGGTATAACTTTTCTTACAGTAACACATGGTAAAAAACAATTACGATAATGTAATCTGTATAATATAGCCTTTAAAGTCACTAAATCTAATACTGAATCGGAATGACACAAGATGTCAAATTTCTGAGCTCGTCTTCGGCAGGTGTTTAGTTATTTGAGTTAATACAGATTGACTATCATCACATACAATTATTTATCTTTCCATTTCAGTCGAAACTTCAGACGAAAAGTCAGGTATGTTTATCAGGCATTATTTACAACAATAACGGCAGATAAAAATCATTTCCAGCCGACCTAATTCAAACATTAGTATTATTAGGAACATGCAAATAAAGGACTTTGAATATTCATGTTTTGGGTGTAAATGTGGAGATTGCCAATAACAAACAAAAGGACAGTTTGAGGAAATCAAAAGCTTGACGATTCGTGTTGTTTTGAAGCGGAATAAACGACGATTGTCCGGGAATCAAACCCGTTTATGTTAACATAAACATTTTAATCAATCAAGATGTTCTGTTTGACGGCCCACATCAAGTTTCAAATTAATTGGTAGTGTGTAAGTTGGGATTTAGTCTCATTGTCGTATGGACAATCCAAAATGTTTGAATCGTGTGCATTTGGATGCGTGGGCCTCTAAGTCTTGCGATCCTATCCTGTCTTCAAAAGCCCCGTAATCTGGAAATGTTGGCTCTCAAGGACCTTTGTTCTTGTTGGCCGTTATTCGTGTTGACTTTCCTCCTAAGATTCTTCTAACTTATCCTTTGGAATAAATTACCAGCGCATATTCATAATACTCATTCCCTGGACCAGTTTAAGTCCTTGCTAAAAACGCACCTTTTTATTTCATGAATGATATTCTACACCGGTGCAGTTGTGACTCGGTCAAGGAGGTGCACACCATCTTATTCCTTGTTTGTTTGATCTTATGTTTGACCTTATGTTTGATCTTGTTTTTAGTTTTATTATTATTATCATATATGCATGATTTATTGAATAAAGAACAGGTTTATAATTTGTGTGTTTATTATAAGTTTTGGTTGTTAATTTTTAATCAGACAGTGGTGCGCTTAGAAACACCAGTATTAAGCGCCTAATAAATGTTTTGATATTATTATTATTATTAACTTGATTCAGAAGGCTCACGAGAAATAAATCTTTCATCTCCTGGAACTTGTTCTTGGGGCCTTTCAGTCATCTGATTCTGCGTAACTTTATTTCTTTCTTACCGTATTCCTGTCATTTCAGGCAATTTTCAGATATTCTTTTACTTTGCAGATGTTTCCTCTTATCTTTTAAAATATAAGAGAAATCTCTTAGAACTACCTAGCAATTTTCCACATTTTCCATCATTTTCCAGAGCTCTTTATATTAATGATTAAAAAGTCCCTCACCCTTCGTACAGTTTTTTAAATAATTATTTAACTTATAGGACATGTATTCCCAAACCCAAATCAATCCACGTATATCATCATAAGCCAGGCATAAAAGCTAATACTCTTATTCCATTTGAGTTTTATGGCAAATGATTTAGAGTGTAACTTTGACTTGAAGTTCGAATATTTATCTGACCGAATGCTCCAATTCACTGAAGTGGAGACAAACACAAGATTTATTTAGCATTCCCATGACTGTCCACCAATGTCACATGTTTATCATGCTATCTATGCCTATATAGATTTGTACGAATTGTCTGAATCTGGACATCTTCCGATTTGTGTATGGGCTAGAAGTGTCCAAAATCATGAAAACCCATGATTTTTGGTTTTATCAAATCATTTTCAACCTGCACTACATCTTAAATATATGTACATTTTACAATGAGCAAACTTGTACATATCACGGTGGAGATGGATGTTAAATTTGTCACCAGTATCATATTATATCAAATACAAAATATTGAAAGACCGGTTTGTTATTAAAATCTTATCTAAGGATTGACGTTCAAAAATCGAATGGTGTATTTTTCATGTCCTACTTTTTATCTGTTGAAATTGAAACTTAAGTCGAATGTTACACTAAAATGTTAGCCTTATCCTTGAAAGATTATTATTTTCTTTGTGTTAAAAAACAAATTTTAGACTGTTTTTGGTATATGCCTACCTTCGTCTTATATTTTCATATTTCATTTTTTTTTGTGTATATTTTGTTCATCCTAATGGTTTAAAGGGCAAGTCCACTCCAAAAAATAACACTTTCAATAAAAGCAGAAAAATCAGACAAACCAATCAAAAAAGGTTTGAGCAAAATCGAATAACTAATAAGACAGTTATTAATTTTTGAAAAACTATGGAACAATGAGAATCACAACACAAATTGCCAAGATGGTTATCAGTTTGTGACGTCATGTCCTCACAACTTATCAATTGCTTTACATAGTTTAATCCCATTAATTTCCCTTTTTATCCCCCAAAACTTGATTTCCCTATGCCTTTGCCTAGGTTCTATGATTTGTATCATATTGCGTGCATGACATTTCACAAAAACTTTTATGAATTTTTAAGAATTGATACTATTTTCTGAATATTGTATTTCATAATTATTGATTTTTATATATATAGTTTATCAAAATTCATTTTTTTCATGATTTAACTGGACAAAATTACTCTTTGTTGCATCCACACAAAAACATATTACTAACAATCTAACTTGGATGCTGGTGTGAAGAATAAGATTCTTAGGGTGAAAATAGGAAATTTATGTTATCAATATACAGAAAATAATTAGTGGATAGTGAGGACCATACGTCACAGACTCATGAGTGAGTTGCCAATTTGTGTAGTGATTTTCAAAGTTTTTCATGTCATTAAAATTCATAACTTTCTTATTAGTTATCCGATTTTGCTAAAACTTGTTTTGATTGGTTTGTCTGACTTTCTGGTTCTATTGAAAGTAAGTTATTTTGGAGTGGACTTGGGCTTTAAGGAATGTTGTTTCAATGATATCGAGACAATATGTGTTTATACATAAAACTCCCCCCCCCCACACACACACACACACACACACGCGCGCGCACACACACACACACACACAAACATACACACATTATTTCACAGTTTTATGTACTTTTTCCTATGATCACGATTTGTCTTCCAAGTATCTTATCATAAATATTCTTAATATTTGAAAAGTAGTAGTAGCACGATTATAAATAGTTGCTCGAACACATATCAGACAACAGGTCTAGTGTATAGTGGAGCCACTGAAAAAACGGCTAATTTTCCTTTCATCTCCTATTTTTATCAACAGACCCTGTTACTCCCATTATAGTCATCGTTCTTGTCATATTCGTGATAATCGTTGCTGGCGTCATAAGGGTCCGTTGCACATGTATTCGGCAAGTATTAAGACACCGTGCACAAGCAGCAAGCCCCGGACCTTCACAGACAGTCCACCAGGTAGCAGATGGCGACTATACAGATATTGGTCCTGACGAAGCAACGACCGACCTATCTGACGGCTTTTCCTTCCTCGGTATGAACATAAAACCGGAAAGAAGCGGGTCGGATGAATATAATGAGTACGCGGATGCGAACAATCTGACTAGATCCGCGCCCTCGGTTCCGATCGGGGAAGATGGATGCGTGGTCCGGAATCATTCTCCCAAAATACTGGCTCTACAGTTTTTTATTCTACATCTATAGATGTGCTCAAGTAACAAAATAGGGCACATCAGCACAACGACAGTGCCTTATTCTTTACCAAGTGGTAGTTTTAAGGGAATTCAAAGTCAATAATTAGGAGAGTTTGACCAACCCGGTTCGAGTAGAGCACCTTATGGCGAATACTGTACTGTAAGGCAAGCACAAAACAAAGAATATACGTACGCCGTGTTGTGACCAACTGAAACCAAGTTGGCCAAACTCTGTGTATAGATGGCTCTGGGTGATTTGAAGGGAGACGCCACTTGCCATTGTAATAACATGTGGCAGTCGATATTTGCGGTGAACACTTTCGACAAGCAAAAATGACAGTCTGTGTCGCAAAGTTTTCAAAATTGCTAAAACAGAGTTTCTCAGATTTTATGAATTCGCAAATGTGATTTGTCCCCAGCATGGTTATAATCTTGCTAAATAAACAGTTACCATGGGTGCGGTTTGGACTTGCCGACAGAAGCTTTGACCGCCTTGTGTTGCCCTTGCACTATTCCCGTAAAGTGCACAGGCAGATGTAAAGTAGTAGTAGAATATTTAATTTCAAATAAAATGTTAAACACTTTCTCTCCCTCTCTCTCTTTCTCTCGTTCTCTCTCTATCTCTCTCTCTCTCTCTCTCTCCTCTCTCTTACTCTGCTTCTATATTTCTCCTGATATCTCCTTCTTATTTCACTCAACACAATTCAATACTTTCCTTTAAATCTTGATGAATGTTCGTAAACTAAATGATGTCAACAGTTTAATCATTTCAAAACTATTGTTGTACTCAACAATTTTAATGTTTCTGAGTAGTCTAATAATTTACATTTGAAGTGATAATTAATTAACCTAATGTACCATTAAACGTAATATTACTCTTGAATATTATCAAGACACTTTATGTCAAAAATTTTGTACTTAAAAGGGGTTTGTTAGAATCTGCCATTGAAAATTTACATGTTAAAGTTGATCCACACCGTAGAAGCATTGTGTCCTAATGAAGATAAAGCTGGTTTGATTTGGTTTATATATCACTATTTTATTTCTTCTCTTTTTTAAACTAAATTCTGAATTGTAATATTATTGTTTTAATCTTAAAAAGCGGTACATATATATATACTAGCTAATCGCCTTCATACTGTAAATTCGTTTGATATCAGAACCAATGATATATATGGTTTATGACTCATGTAAATATACAATTGTTTCATCATACCCATTAAATACAATAAATACCTCAGATTTACATGCACTATATCGTACTCTATCAATTTATATGTGTTTATTTAACATGTCAGTAATGATGATGATAATAATAACAATGATAATAATACATTGTATTCATTTTTGTCAAATAAATATAAAAACTAATACAGCCATTGAGACGCAAATTACAAAGAGCTCCATAAGACCGACAACTCAGGGGACCAACATCCAACGAGCATACAGGGCGACAGTCCACCCTAGTGATAATGAAACAAATCCTGACCGATATTTAAGAATTACTTATACACAGAGGTCTCCGAAGTCAATATGCACATTTTTTAATCTTCAGACATAGATTCATTTTAATTGGTTTTTAACTGATTAGCCTTAAAATATTCCTTGTCTTCACTTATTACTCGACCAAAGCAAAAACCAAGATTGACAGATCGTTATCTTATACAGTGTGCATAACCAAGGTATACCCAAATTTAGATGATCTATTTTTAAACGATATTACCTTTGAAACCATTAATTATATTTCATATCAAAGGGTAACTAATATTCTGTCTCATGATACCTTATAAGTCCGTTCATAGTTGCAGTCTGAGGATGAGCAGATAAAGGTCATTGCAGATTGCAGACCAAATACACGGAGACAAAATACTGAATACGTGCTCATGAAAGTTATGTAATCATTATTCATTTATGCACAAGCAGTGCATTCCATGATACACAGGTGGAAGTATTCTTTGAAAGGGAAAATAAAGGCTATGTATGTAGCACCTCCATCGCTGTAGGAGTGATTATTTCAAAATGTACAAAGTAGGTCCTCTTCATGATTTGAAGATCTGTGGATATTCGGGTCATTTGGGACATATGCTAACGGTGAACTGGTCTATTCATAAATCTGCTGTCACCGACGACTGATCAGCATCCATTAGGAGTAGGAGTGTCGTGGTCGAGTGGTTTAAGGCGCTTGACTGGAGATGCGAAGGTCGAGGGTTCGAATCCCGACACCGCACTAATATCCTTTGGCAAGATATTAACCTAAACTTGCTTCTCTCCACCCAGGTGTTAAATGGGTACCCGGTAGGATGCGACCGTCATTGTTGGTCAAACAGTTTTTGAGCGTCAAGTAACGCCTGGCTGGAATGCTCCCCAGGGTGGAGATTGTGCACACAGTGTGTGCGGGAAAGCACTGAATCAATGACCGGGGTAATTATGTAAAGCGCTTAGAGACATTAGTAATAAGCGCTATATAAAAGCTGAATATTATTATTATTATTATTATTTTAAAAGTATTGTCAAATTCTTCTTGTGCCAAGTTTGGGCTCATGCAATATGTGAGCCAAATGCCATTTTGCCCTCGAGGCTAGTAAATCTCTGATTTTTCATGTGCTATTCGAGACAAATGCCTAATGAATGCTACGCACCTTATGCGTGTGAAATGGACAAGCAAGCAGAGATCTTAAAAATCATGTGACAAGACGTTAGTAGGCTGTTTAAATAATTGTAGGTTACCTTGTGGATTAAAGCAAAGTCATGTTAAAGCTTAGATATATTGGATCACTTTCAACAATCAAAAATCTGAAGCATGAAGCAGAATTTAACTTTCAAAAAGATTTCAGACTAAAGTATTGAACACATTCATTAGTCCAGAATCTGGCCTATTTAATTTTGATCTCCACCACACCAACGCAATGCGACCTCCCACTACTTACTTGCTGCCGGCCGAAGATGGCGTGATCCTTAAATTAGGACGCCTGGCGAAAAGCTGGGCTGGTAATAATTATGAGTTTGTAGATAACGCCATCTTCGGGGGCTTGAATCAAGTATAGGGAATATAAAACCGGCCAGATTCTGGACTACACATTCATATGGCCTGACCCACATTTGGTGCATCAGCTCAAACTTAGTATAAGGAGATTTTGACGACACTTTTAAAAACTCTGGTGCTCAGCCCTCCAATGCAGACAAATTATGAAAAAGGTATCATTAGACAGAGAACTAGTTACTCTTTACCATAAAATAGATCTAAAGGTCACATCAATTATGACTTTTCAATCATAATCTACCAAAGTTGGGTATACTTTTTTTGATACGCACTGTATAGCGCTTATGTCTGGTACATTACCAATCCTAGCCTTCCATTATTATTACGCCGGCTGCCACTATAGCGCTCGGGCATTTTAAGGAATTATTTCATCCCAGTACCTACTTATATCACCTAGGTGGAGTATGGCAAATGTAGATTAATGTTTTGTCAGAGGACATGATGCGACAGGGACTAAAACCCCGTACGTTGTGGTTTTCAGTCCTGAGACTTATCCACTGGACAACAAAATCTGGAATGTTTGAAAAACGACAAAAGTCCATGATGCAATAGAGACATACAGCGTTGAAGTAACTTGTATGATTCTAAAGGGGCTGGGATAGACATGACCCTCTCCCCCACGAATCAACCTAGATTGGGTACTGAGGGTAAAATTGTTTACTTGGTTGTTCTTGGTGTAGGGTGTAAGAAAATTGATTTATACCAAGAAGTATGAAACCATGCAAGAATAGGGAAATACTGGTTTGATATAATCGTAGTTTTGCAACGGTGGGCGCAGTAAATGGGTGGGTGCACAAATTGATTAAGGTACAGAGAACGAGAGATATAGCTAATGAACTATTAACACTCAGCTCAATTTAATTAATTTGTTTGTGTTTTTACTAAAACAATCATGCGTCGCACAAATGTATACATGTTTAATTATGGCATTCTTAGGAATTTCAAAAACAATTAATCAGGAGGACATTCAGATTCAGGGTAGTTGTGATCACCACGGCAAATTGTAATTAATTTTCGTTCGTTCAAATTCATTTTTAATGCAGTAACCTCCTTAAATGAGCCATGTCAACTTAGATAAGGAGCATATGATTTAGCGAAGGGCCATTCAAGTTAACTTTCCGTTGTTTCAAATCATTATCCTTGCAACAATTTGTTTTCCCAACGAGAAATCACATTTTAGCTAGAAGCATAACATTTAAGAAAAGGGCATTCAATACCAAATGCCAATGGACTCGGCTTTTCAGTCATTCAAATTCTTGAAAGGGCAAGCATGTTTTAAATATGTGCATTCGATTTAAGATGCATCGTACACTACTAGCTATTATGAGTATGAAATAGACCTGTCATGCTAATTATCAATCATATTGCGTACATGATCACTTCGTACTAACTGGCTCCCAATTGTCCCATATGAAAATGAATGAGTTATGTGATGATGAAAAGATTAGAAAAAGAAACTTGTATCTATACATGTCAGTGATATACATACAAAAGACAACATAAAAAACGCCTTACAAAGATTTAAAACAATCCCTCAGCAGAGTGTATAAAAAAGAAAACTGGTGAAAACAAACAGATTATTAACAAATCATACTGTCGTTGTGAACAAAATTTGAAAATGTGAACAGTTTTAAAATCTGAAGACCCTGTATATGAAGCAATCAGAAATCCAATAACAAAAGAGGATAGGATATACATGATATAAGGCACATCAAGCCTATGCAAGTATTTATATTAAACACACACAAATACAAACATAGATATATAGAGAGAAAACACGAACACACCCACACATACCCACACACACACACACACAAACACAAAAACACATACAAATTTACAGAATCCATGAATTTCAAACCATGCCATAATCATCAATATGTCTAGTATAATTTGAAAGTGGGTTTTATTCCTTTTTAAAATGATACCCCATTTCTTAAGATTTTCAGTCATGGAATGTGCAGTGGATCAAAACAAGGGTCAAGGTTAAAAGTGAAAAGATTCAAAGTGCACTGCTCTTTTGTTCGAATGTGCATTTGAATAACCCATTGCCTGTGCCTTTTCAAAAGTTGTTAACCCATATGGATGATGATTTAGAAAGTTGATGATCAAACAGTAGTGAATCTTGCCTGATATGTCATCATCGTACATGAATTTCAATTTCAGATTCTTTAGAACTTGGTATTCACGGATGATCAGTTGGAAACAATAGCCCCACTGTCATTTAAAGAAATCACACGCTCTTAAGCCCCCGTCACACTTATTTGGAAGTATCAGTAAAGGCAATTAAGAAGAAAGTCAAGATATTGACAGTAGAATTTCATGAAAAGATAGGTAGATAGCATCCATGAAGTAAACGTCAATTTTTAATGACTCAATGACGAGGCCTACTTTAACAACAGATTGAGTAATCATAATAAAGAGAATATCTTAGATTTTACTTGTAACAGAACCATTTCTTGAGTTGACATTATCACATTTTCTATTCTAATATATAAGATCAATGCGAATATGTCAGCGATTGTTCTCGGACTGAACCCCAATGCGTAATGTCTTTTGAACTACATTTTATAGCTTCAGCCCAAACTTGTAACAAAATCTTGTTTACAACACTTCTTGACAAGGCCGCTACTCAGTCGTTGAGGAAAGTTATGAATATGATATCATTAGACAGAGTATTGGTGGCTCCTTAAGATGGAATATAATTGAAAGTCACACAGTTTATAGCGTTTAAACAGGGATCTGCCAAAGTTTGGTATACTCTTTTTTTTAAAGCACAACATTTTTATATGAGAAATCGAACAAGGATTACATATACCTTTCTAATGTTTGCACATTTCGATAGGTGATGGACTAGTATATTGAAATTGCTTGAAATTTGCTTGAAAGTCTCTGCGATCGTCTTTTTATACTTCCAACGTCCGAGGACTACAATTTTCATAATCCTTTTGTCAATGTTTGTCTATGTCTCCATGTGATATCGAACAAGGAAGGAATGCAGGAGTATCTACACGAATCAATTTCCAAAATGATATAGAAACTTAATGTCGGATTCAATTACATTAAGAAAGTAAAAGACCTCACGAGAAAGTTTGATTGAACGTTACAAACACTTGTATGTCTTTTGTTGGGTTTCATCTTTGAACAATGGACGTTTCCGTTTCATTTTCTTAATAACAATTGTCGAGCATCAAAACCATGAAGAAAGAATATGCCGAATTTTTATCATGGATATTCTTCCCGTGCCTTTATTCATTCTCATCCGGGTCACGTAATAATATTGAGCTGTTCATGTGACAACATTCATCAAAATAAACGTACGCTCGATGAAGCGGGTGTCGTAATCACTGATCACTTCCTCATTCATAGGGAAAAACATTGTCTAAATCGCGAAAAAGGAGCATCAGCGGCATCGAATACTCATAAGAAATTTGTATTGGATGTGATATTTCAAGGAGATTAGTAGCATACAGCCTTTGACTTTCCTTATTCTTTGAAAAATCGAAGGCGCAAATACGCCGCTTGTGACATGGCAATCCCCAATCGATGGATTAGTTATGTTTTATTGTGCCTGTTTCTGCCCCTATTTGTCTCGGCTTCAGACGGAACAGCAGACGATCCTATCTGTAATGATAATAGTGCTATCCGAACATCTCAATGTAAGGAAATTAATGTCTCTTTAATTTATCTTTAGACGTTTTATTTTTCTGCTTTTTTACTTGAAATTTACTCGATGATGTGCATTGAATTATCATCCCGATTAAGAGAAATAATGTACTTTACTATGTAACTCTAAATGCTAAAACTCTCAAACTTTTTTCTTTTTAGATATGACATACTATGGATGTTATAACCTGTCTTGTTTTGTGCCGAAAACATTCAACTGTCAAGGATATTGATCAATGTACAAACCAATGTAAAAACGGAAGCCATTCCTATGCAGCTTTGTTCAATGGAGATTGGTGTTCATGTGGAAGATTTATATGTGATAAAGCTGACACGGTTTGTGATACTAGATGCGGTTTACCATGCTATACTAGCCTGGGAGATTTATTGCAGACATGCGGTGGAAAAGATTGCTTTCAAGCTTATAGAGGTAAGTTCTATTGTTATTATTATCATCATCATATCTATCTTATAAGGTTTTCAGGACCGAAGGCCCTCTCAAATGTCTGATATATATATATATTACCCCGGTATCAAATTGAGGCTTACCCGCAAAAAATGTATGGAATTTCAATGAAGAGAGCATTTTAGTATGATTCATTTTATAAGCGTAACTTGCTAATTTAAGTTTATTAGCTTTCGCATCCTACCGGGTACCCATTTAACACCTGGGTGGAGAGTGGCAAATGTAGAACAATGTCTTGCCAAAGGACAGTAGTGCCGCGGTGGGACTTGAACCGCGGACCTTGTGATCCAGTCCGGTGACATATCCACTCGTCCGCGACACCTCATCATCATCATCATCATCATCATCATTAAAGGTTTAGCTCGAAATGGACATGATCGTCTTCTAAATGTCAGACTTTATGGCCCGAATTCACAAAGGAGGTTTGTCGACAAACCTAGGTTTATGTGCGTCATATGACGCGTTTTCGACGTTTCAGACCAAGGTTTGTGCAGACTTGCATTGGAAACGCATCAGCTTGCGTCATATATTTGTTTAATGGGTTTATCGACAAACCTCACTGTGATTCAAACTTTCAATATGTAAATGAACCTGTACAAATTGAGAACACTCCTTTCGAAAATAATTTATTGGAATTTCAATAGTATTTGATTTTTATGTATGATTCAAATTTATAACAATTATTTTTGAAATTCCATTTTCTGTTTATGTTTATATTGCTGATTACCAAGGTTTATAATTTCTTTATTAGAAAACAGGGTAGAAAAAAATGACGATAATATTATTATTAAAGTCACTTTATCTGACAATTAGAATAACACAAGATGTCAAAGTTCTCAACTTGTGT
Organism: Mesocentrotus franciscanus; assembly: GCA_037976565.1. Classification (NCBI taxonomy): domain Eukaryota; kingdom Metazoa; phylum Echinodermata; class Echinoidea; order Camarodonta; family Strongylocentrotidae; genus Mesocentrotus; species Mesocentrotus franciscanus. Next base: position 29,754,345 of record CP137678.1, on the reverse strand, counting down.
TTTAATAGCAGATGTTTAGTTATTCAAGTTACAGATTGACTATCATCACAAACAATTATTTATCTTTCAATTTCAGACGAAACAGACGAAACTTTAGACAAAACTTCAGACAAAACTTCAGACGAAACTTTAGGTATGTTTTCCTATAACGGCTTTATTTACAACAATGACGGCTAATACATATTCTTTCCAGCCGACGTATTCAAACTTTGATATTATTAGGAACATGCAAATAAAGTACTTTGAATATTCATGTTTTCTATGTAAGTGTGGAGATTGTCATTACCAATTAAAAAACAGTTTGAGGAATCAAACGCTTGAAGATTCGTGTTGTTTTGTAGCGGAATAAAAGACGATTGTCCGGGAATCAAACCCGTTTATGTTAACATTAACATTTGTTAAGTAATCAAGATGTTCTGTTTAACGGCCCACATTAACTTACAAAATACTTAGTAATTGAATCATGTGCATTTGGTTTTGTGGGCCTCTTAGTGTTGTGATCCTCTGGAAACGTTGGCTCTCAAGGAACTTTGTTCTTGTTGGCCTTGGTTCGTGTTGACTTTCCTCTTAAGATTCTTCTGACTTGTTTTCAGAAGGCTTACAAGACTTCTTCTTTCATTGTCCATCATCTAAGCTCAAATGTTCTGCCAGGCTCTTGCACACTGAAGGGCCTTCTCATTTGCTGCCACTAGTTTTCCTTTGCATATCTTTTCTCCTCTCTTGAAATTCTTTTAAAACCATCTAGCGTTTTCCTCAATTTTCATCATTTTCCAGAGGCCTTTATTTGTATAAGCTCAAAGTCCCTCACCCTTTGTGCATTTTCTCTGATCATTATTAACAAATAGCACATGTATTGTCAAACCTAGATCAATTTTACCTACAAGTAGGTATATCTTCACGAGCCAGTGTGCTGAGTTATAGTAAGTTTGAATTACACAAACAGACTCCATATGTTAAACAGAGTGTATTAAAGAGATGAAATAGACTTTCTGTTCAGTGGAAAGCGTGAAATGTATTCCCTATTATTCTATTTACTACTTAGAGTGCAACTTAGACTTCGTATATTTATCCACAAGAATGCTCTAATTTACTGAGGTGGAGGCAAATGCAAGATATATAGCCCTACAAATGACTGTCCACCAATGTCACAGGTTTTTCATGCTATTTATGCCTAGATTTCTCAAATTTTCTGAATTTGGGCAACTTCCGATTTGTGTATTCGGCTAGAAGTTAACCCAAAGCATGAAAAACCATGATTTGGGCTTTATCAAATCATTTTCAACCTGCACTCCAACTGAAATCCCTATACATTGTACAATGAACAAATTTTACAAATCAAAGTGGAGATCGATGTTGAATTTATCACCATTATCATTTTTTTTACAAAGAATATTGAAAGGATTGACGTGAGACAAATGGTGTAATTGTCCTGTCTTACTTTTTATTGATTGAAACTGAAACGTAAGTCAAATTTAGGCCCAATTTTAAAATATTATTTCAGTTTGGTGTTAAAATATTAGACTGTTCTGGTATAGGCCTACCTTCGTCGTATATTTTAATATTTCAAGGTTTTAGAAACATTCAATTTTCTTTATAACTCTTTTTTCATTGTCATTCTAATAAATTAAGGAATGTTATTTGGTGACTTCGAGACGATAGATGTGTATACATTAACATACACTCACACATACACCAAGCACACACACACACACACACACATATACAGACATACACATAATATTTCACACTTTATGTACTTTTTCCTCTGATCACGATTTGTCGAAGTATCTTATCATAAATATTCTAATTATATAAAATAAGTAGTAGTTGCACTAAGTCTATTAGAAATATTTGCTCGAACAGAAATCAGACAACAGGTCTAGCATATAATGGAGCCAATGTAAAAAAACGATTAATTTATCTCTCATCTCCTATTTTTATCGGCAGACCTTGCTACTCATTAAAATCATCGTTCTTGTCATATTCGTGAATATCGTTGCTGGCGTCATAATGGTTTGTTGTGCGTATTCTGCAAGCAGTAAGAAACCGTGCACAAGCAGCAAGCCCCGGACCTTCACAGACAGTCAACCAACAAGCAGATGGCGACTATACAGAGATTGGTCCCGACAAGCAACGACCGACCTATCTGACGGCTTTTCCTTCCTCGATCTGAACATAAAACAGGAAAGAAGCGGGTCGGATGAATATCATGAGTACGCGGATATGAACAATCTGACTAGATCCGCGTCCTCGGTTCGGATTGGGAAGATGGATACCTGGTCCCGGAATCATTCTCACAAAATACTGGCTCAACATTTTTTATTCTCCATCTATCAAACAAACGGAAAATCAAAAGAAAAAGGTCGAGATAGACGATGAAATAGCATACATTGATTTTGAATAAATATGGGCCTATGGTATGCACATAAATGTGCACAAAGTAACAAAATAGGGCACATCAACACAACGATAGCGCTTTTTTAAACCAAATGGTAGTTTAAAAAGTGAATTCAGGGTCATTGATTAGGAGAGCAACCCGGTTCGAGTAGGGCACCTTATGGCGAATACTGCACTGTTAGGCAAGCACAAGGCAACAAGAATATACGTACGCCGTGTTGTGACCAGCTGAAACCAAGTCGGCCAAACTCTGTGTATAGATGGCTCTGGACGACTTGAAGGGAGAAACTTGCCATTGTAATTAAATGTGGCGGATCGATATTTGCGGAAAACACTTTCGACAAGCAAAAATGACAGTCTGTGTCGCAAAAGTGTTCACATTCGCTAAAACGGATAACAGGGTTTCTCAGATTTTATGATTTCACAAATGTGATTTACAAATTGGCAATAATATGTCCCCGGCATGGTTATAATCTTGCTAATAACAGTTACCATGGGTGCGGTTTGGACTTGCCGACAGAAGCTTTGAGCGCCTTGTGTTGCCCTTGCACTATTCCCTGAAGTGCAAAGGCAGATGCAAAGTAGTAGTAGAATATTTAATTTCAAATAAAATGTTAAACACTTACTTACTCTCTCTCTCTTTCCCTCTCTCTCCCTATCTTTCTATTCCTCTCTTTCTCTGTCATCTCTCTCCCTCTCTCTCTCTATCTCTCTCTCTCCCTTTCTCTCTATCTCTCTCTCTCTCTATCCCTCTCTCTCTTACTCTCCTTCTTTCTTTCTCCTGATATCATTCTTATTTCACTCAAGCAAATTCAATACTTTCTTCTAAATCTTGATGACTTCTCGTAAATTAAATGATGTCAACATTTTTGTTTAATCACTTTAAAACTATTTTTTGTACTCAACAATTTTAATGTTTCTGAGTAGTCAATTAATTTACATTTAAGTTTGAGAATCAATTAACCTAACGTATCATTCAACAGGGTGTATTGGTACATTAGGTATGGGATGGGATATTTGAATAGATTTTAATGATTTTTTTTTTGTATTTTAATTAAGCCTTACTATTTAGTAATATCATTACTTATTATATTATCATTATATATATTGGACTCCATGGAAGAACAGAGCCACTAGGTTAATGGCTCTCAAATGGACTATCAACCGTTTTATCATCCTATCATTGTTATATAAGTCTTTGATTTTGTTATATTGTGTTATTGTTTTTTATGATGATTTTCGGAAATAAAACAAACAAAACAACGTAATTACTCTTATAAATATTATCACGACACTTTATGCCAATAATGTTTTACTTAAGAATGGTTGTTGAAACGGCATTAAACATCAACATGTTTAAGTTGATCACACCGTGAAAGCATTGTGTCCTAATGAAGATTAAGCTAGTTTGATTTGCTTTTTATATCACGGGGGGTTCTTTCTTTTATAAAACTACATAGTAAGTTGTGATATTGTATTTATTTAATCTCTAGAAATGGTACAAAATATATACTATCTAAGCCCTTTGGACTGTAATCTCGTTTGATAATATTACCAATGATTTATATGGTTTATGATTGATGTAAATAAACAATTCTTTGATGATAGCAATTAAATAAAATAAATACATCACAAGTATACATGCACTATTTCGTACTTTATCGATTTATATGTGTTTATTTAATATGTTAGTAAAGATGATGATGATAACTATAGTAATAATAATAATGAATTATGATGATAATAATGATAGTTATAATGAAAATAATAATTATGATACATTGTATTCATTTTGTCAAGTAAATATAACTAATACAGCCATTGAAACAAAAAGTATAAAGCGCTCCATAAGATCACACTCAGGAGACCAACATCCAACAAGCATACAAGGGCGACAGTCCACCCTAGTGATGATAGAAACAAATCCTGACCGATATTTAAAAATTACTTATACACAGAGGTCTCGAAGTCAAAATGCACATTTCTTAATCTTCAGACATGGATTCCTTTTTAATTGGATTTTACCTGATTAGCCTTAAAATATTCCTTGTCTACTTATTACTAGACAAGCAAAACCAAGATTGACAAAACATAGTAATGATAGTAGTTTTGTTATCTTATACAGTGTGCATAACAAAAAGTATACCTAAATTTAGATGATCTATTTTTAAACGATATTACCTTTGAAACCATTAATTATATTTCATATCAAGGGTAACTAATATTCTGTCTCATGATACCTAATAAGCCAGTTCATAGTTGCAGTCCGAGCATGAGCAGATAAGGTCATTGCAGACCAAATTGTGAAATACACGGAGACAAAATACTGGGTACGTGCTCATGAAAGTTATGTAATCATTATTCATGTATGCACGAGCAGTGCATTCCATGATACACGGTGGAAATATTCTTTGAAAATGGGAAAGAAAGGCTATGTATGTAGCACCTCCATCGCTGTAGGAGTGATTTTTTTTTCAAAATGTACAAAGTGGGACCTCTTCATGTTTTGAAGATCTGTGGAGATTCAGGGCCATTTGGGACATGTGCTAACCGTGAACTGGTCTATTCATAAATCTGCTGTCACCGATGACTGATCAGCACCATTAAAAAAAAGGATTATCAAATTCTTCTCGTGCCAAGTTTGGGCTCATGCAATGAATGTGGGCCAAATGCCATTTTCCCCTTGAGGCTAGTAAATCTCTGATTTTTCATGTGCTATTCGAGACAAATGCCTAATAAATGTTACGCACCTTATGCGTGTGAAATGGTGAAATGGACAAGCAAGCAGAGATCTTAAAAATCATGCGACAAGACATTAGTAGGCTGTTTAAATAATTGTAGGTTACCTTGTGGATTAAAGCAAGGTCATGTTAGCTTAGATACATTGGATCACTTTAAACAATCAAAAACCTGAAGCATGGCAGAATTTAACTTTCAAAAGATTTCAGACCAAAGTATTGAACACATTCATTAGTCCAGAATCTGGCCTATTTAATTTTGATCTCCACCACACCAACGCAATGCGACCTCCACTACTTGCTTGCTGCCAGCCGAAGATGGCGTGATCCTTAAATTAGGACGCCCGCGGCGAAAAGAAGACTGGGCTGTATGGTAAGCTAATTATGAGTTAGTTGATGACTCCATCTTCGGCGGCTCAAGTGTAGGAAATATAAAACCGACAGATTCTGGACTATACATTCATATGGCCTGATCCACAGTTGGTGCATCAGCTCAAACTTAGTACAAGGATATTTTGACGACACTTTTACAAAACCTGATGCTCAGCCATCAATGCAGAAAAATTATGAATAGGGTATCATTAGACAGAGAACTAATTACTCTTTACCATGAAAAGATCTAGAGGTCACATCAATTATGCCTTTTCACTCAATATATATACCAAAGTAGGGTATACTTTTGTGATACGCACTGTATAGCGCTTATGTCTGGTACATTACAAATCCTAGCGTTCGATTATTATTACGCCGACTGCCACTACAGCGCTCGGGCATTTTAAGGAATTATTACCAGTACCCATTTATCACCCTTCATCCATCTGATCTCGGCAACAAGAAAACGGATCGATTGCACGGACATCTGAAACGCTTAAAGAGGACAAGTGTTGTTGTTGTTAGGTGCCACCGAGTCGTCCCGTTCCTGGTTACCCCATGAATAAACCCTGGCAAAATATAAATTCATAAATAAACGTATTCCTCATAAAACTAGGAAAGGTACGCAATCAACCTTTAAACTATAAATGACTACTGATTCAAATTGATATTTTAAGTGTTTGACATGCCTATCATGAGTATCATTAAACCTACCAAAAGTCTTTTCCCAAGACTTTTGAGTACTGAGTTCATTCATTCATTCATTCATGTTGGTTTATTGAAACAAAATTCGTTAAAACAGTCGGGATACTGATACAAACAAAGATTACAAAGTTGAAATGTACAAAAATGTAAAGAGAGTTAGAAATACAACAGTATGGAAAGAATCAGAAATTTGTTCACGGAAAGAATTACAATAATAATAATAATATGCAAGCTTTTAAAAGCTTTAAAGGCCTGATCAATCAGTGGCGGATCAGGGGCCAGGGCCGGGCCCCCTCCCCTAGAAAAAAACAGGTAAAAACACCCTTTTTTTGAAAAAAAAGTTGGGCCCCCTCCCCTGGCGCCCAAGGGGTGGCGGTGGAAAAAAATAACCCTTCCCGTAGGGAAAAAAAATTTTCGGGTGCCAAAAAAAAAAAATTGTGCTCACTACCCCTGGCGCCCAAGGGGGGGTGACGGTGGAAAAAAAATTACCCTTCGGAGAAAAAAATTTTCAGGTGCCACGAAGTGAAACCTTTAGGCCCCCTCCCTTGCCGCCGGCTGGATCCGCCCCTGTTATCAATGATAGGTACTTTTCAAAACTGATGCTCTATAAACATGATAAAAGAGTGGTGTTTCAGTCTCCTTGTCAAATAAAGGTAGGAATTTGCCGGACATGAAGGTACCTATGTGTGTATCCAAAGGCGAGCAGTTTTGTACAAGTTGTACTGAGTGCAATCGGGCAAACAAATTAGCCAAGTTTGGTATGAGATTGACCCAAAGATGGTTCGACACATATTGCCCTCATGTTGGTCAATTTTATCCAGGTAAATCAGTTCTTTTTAAGGAGCGTTTGAAGGAAAAAGCGGAAAGTAAGATTTAATATTATGTTTACATTATACTTCATGTCACGATTGAAATGTATATTTTACATTATATGTGAACTTGACTTTCTGTGGTTATTTTAATCACCTGTTATTATATGCACGAAATAGTTTCTGGTCAAGGTAATTAAAATGAATACGTGAAAGACGCCTTGCTAAAATTCAAACTAGCATCAGACAACTAAAGTCTCCGAATTTACCATTATCATTGGAAGATTATTTTCGTTTGCCTTAAAGTTACTATTTTGTACATTTAAATTTAGCACTTAATTTTCTAAATACCAATATTTAATCATATTGTATGACTAACAATCTAGTCCAACTTGGTCATTGTGGAAAGCAATTTTTTACCTAAAATACTACCTTGTGAAAACAAAGATACAGATAAATGAATAAACCAGCTATGTATGTACATTTTGCAATATAAGTGAATTACGCATATTTTTTTTGTCTCCTTGTTCAAATGTACTGTGGTAAAATTCTGAGTTGGCTATCCTGTAATAATATTAGGAATAAGGTCACAAATGAAAACAAACTGTTTGAGTTCGATGCATAGTGAAAGTGCGCTGAGTTGTATATTACGATGGCGGTAATAAATGAAATTATTCTTGTCTCATGACATGAACAATCTCACTTGTGGATTGCACACGAATTCCACATGCTTACGGTGTATAAGGTGCGTAAGGCATTTGTTTGAATAGCACCTGAACACGGAACTAACCTCAAAGAATCAGTAAATGCAGGATAGAAAGTCAGGATGAAAGCATCCAAAGATACTGACTGTAGAATTGCATGAAATAGATGGGTAGATAGCATCCGTGAAAGTGAACTTTGTCTCTGTTTAATGACTCAATGACAAGACTTACCTTAAAAGATGTATAGGAAGAAGCCAAGGTTGTGTAATCATAACAAGAAGAATATCATGATTTGCACGTTAACGAATATTTTCTTGAGTCTGAGTTGACATTATCACATTTTCTTTCTAATACACAAAGTCAATGCGAATATGTCAACAATTGTTTTCGGACATAATCACAATGCGTAATGGTTTTGACCACATATAGCTTCAATAAACTTGGTACAAAGGTTTTTTTACAACGCGTCTTGAAAATGCTACTCAGTCATCCGTGGCAGCAGAGTAACGAATATGGTATTATTAGAGGGAATACACTCTTTTCAAGCTCGTCCGCACTAGTTTGGGCAGGAGGTTGACCACCCAGCGTGGTCTGACAGGTGGTTATCTCATCAACTCAGCTCTCAATTAACATAAGGAAAAGGGGATCATGGGGACCAACAGGCACCGCTTAGGCATTGTTTGATATAAAGAGGAGACAATGCTACGTAGTAGGGCTTTAGTTAGGATAAAATGTTATTCATAATAAAAGGTCACACAGGGTATAACTTTTGAATGGGAAGTTTGGTTTACTTTTTTGATACGCTCTGTAAATCCTGATCGCATGCTGATTACATAATGTGCCTTGTGATATTGATATTTGTGATATTTGATAGGTGATGGACAAGTCTATTGAAATTGCTTGAAATTTGCTTGATTTGTTGAAAGTCTTTGCGATCGTCTTTTTTGTACTTCCAAAGTCCTGAAGACTACAATTTTAAAGCATTTTTATGTTTGTCTGTGTCTTATGTAACATAAAGGCAGGAATGTTGGAGTATCTACACAAATAATTTTCGAAAATGATAAAACAATAAATATTAAGTAAAAGGCAGCTCTAATGAACTCGCGAGAAGTTTGATTGATTTAAAAACACTTGTCTATCTTTTGTTTGGTTTCCAGCTTTGCACAATGGAAGTTCCAGTTTCATTTTCTTAATAATAAATGCCGACCATCAAAACCATGAAGGCAGATTTATGCCTAAGTTGTTATCATGGATATTCTTCCCATGCCTTTATTCATTCTCATCCGGGTCACGTGATAAATAGTGCGCTGTTCACGTGACAACGTTCATAAAATAAACGTATGCTCGATGAAGTGGGTGCCGTAATCACTGATCACTTCCTTGTTTATAGGCAAAACGTTGTCTAAATCTGCAACCGCAAGGAGCATTGGCGGCATGGATTACCAACAGAGTGCTTATCGCGGCAAGGTTTCCTCATAAGGAATTTGTATTTGATGTGATTTTCAGGAGATTAGTAACATACAGCTTTTGAATTTCCTTAGTCTTTGAAGAATCAAAGGCGCAAAAAGGCGTTTGTGACATGGCAATCTCCAATTGGTGGATCAGTGATGTCTTCTTGTGCCTGCTGCTGCCACTGTTTGTCACGGCTTCAGAAGGATCAGCAGACGATCCTCTCTGTAATGATGATAGTGCTGCTATCCGAACATCTCAGTGTAAGGAATAAATGTCTTTTTGATTTATCTTTATACATTTTAATTTTCTGTTTGTTAACCCAAAATTAACACGAACGTGTGTTAGAAACGTCGAGTAACCCCGTTTTGTTAATTGATCATAATACCTAGTAGTCCTGAATTCAGGATGAGTTAAAGTTCTCTTTCGGACTTGGTTGTGGTCCCCACCCCAACCAAATGATTCTGTTAGGGTTGCCGAAGAAAGAAAACAAAGAAAAATAATTTGTTATACTGGAGCATTTCTTCCCTTCGGGTCGTTGATGTGCATTTAATTATCATCCTGATTAAAGGTTGGGTAACTTTGTCTCAGATTCTGAAACAAAATCCTGGATTTAGCTCATGCTGCAATGATAATTATGAACCTTTGGCTCAGTAAGGAACCCCATGACTTTTACAAGCCGATCGCCTGTCTGATAATCAAGATATTTATGATTGGAAATCGAAATCAAATGTTGCGTTTTCCTTACGGTTTAATAATACTACAGTCTATTGGGGAAATGAGTATGGTAAAAACCGGTCCCTCAAAGATTTTTTACTTTTTTGAGGCACTTCATGATCATTTTGAGCGCAATTTTTTCAGGGCTTCATTATTACACCATATCACAGACACTGATAACATGTAGGGCCATGCACCTCAGATTTAACATTGTTAAACAATGCCTTTAAGAGAAATAATGCACATTACCATGTGACTCTAAATGTTAAACTCTAAAAACTTTTTTCTTTCTAGATATGACATACTATGGATGTTATAACCTGTCTTGTTTGTGCCGAAAACACATTCAACTGTCAATGATATTGATCAATGTACAAACCAATGTAAACACGGAAGCCATTCCTATGCAGCTTTGTTCAATGGATATTCGTGTCTCTGTGGAAAATTCATCTGTGGTAGAGCTGAACAGGTTTGTGATCCTAGATGCGGTATTCCATGCAATGAAACGCAGGAAAATGTATTGCAGACATGCGGTGGAAAATACTACTTCAAATGTATAGAGGCAAGTTTTATTTTACTATAATAATTATTTTTTTTATTATTAATATTATTATTATTAATATCATCATCATCAACATCATCTTCATCATTAGGTTAAGCTCCAAAACAGACATGATCTTCTTCGAAATGTAGGACTTTATATGTAATAGAACATGAACAAATTGAGAACACTCCTTTGCAAAAAATTTCAATGCAATTTCAATAAATTATATTGTATATGTATGAACTAAAAATATAACCAAAATTTAGAATCTTTTTATATGTATTGATGATTACCATGGTATATCATTACTTGCAATAACACAGGGTAAAAAAAGAATTACGATAATGTTATCTGTATAATATAGTTTTTAAAGTACATTGATCTGTTACTGAATCAGAATATTAAAACACAATATGTCAAAGTTCTCAACCTGTCTTTAAAGGTGTTTTATTTATTCAAGTTACAGATTGACTATCATCACATACAATTATTTATCTTTCCATTTCAGACGAAACTTCAGACGAAACTTCAAACAAAAAGTCAGGTATGTTTTCATATAACGGCTTTTTCACAACAAAACAGCTATACATATCAGTTCCAGTGGACGTAATTCAAACTTTGATATTATTAGGAACATGTGAATAAAGTACTTTGAATATTCATGTTTTGCTGTAAGTGTGTGTAGGTTGTCATCATGAACAAAAAGGACAGTTTCGAGGAAATCAAATGCTTCAAGATTCGTATTGTTTTGTAGCGGAAAAACAACGATTCTCGAATTCAACCCGTTTTTGTTAACATAAATGTTTGTTAATTAATCAAAATATTCTGTTTTACGACGAACATTAAGTTACAAATTACTTGGTTTTGTGTAAAGTTGTGAATTAATATTTTTGTGTTTACGGCTCATTAACCCTTTGAGAGCGAGCCCGCGCACGGCGATTGTTTCCCCTGTGACGAAGCGATTTCGGTTACATCGCCAGTAATGGAAAATTTGGCGGTGCTTTCTACTTTATTGCTCATTGCGCCTCATTCAGTCATTTTCGTGATTTTTAGTAAATGTAAAAATTAAAGATCAGACTTTTTCTTTCTAAAAATATAAGTTTTGTTCATCAATACGAAAAATAAGGTCTGTTATTTTTGAGGAAATTGCCGTCTTATTTTGCTGAAGCTTCACGTCTTTCCTTTTCAATACACTCACAATACAAATTGCGTAAGCACCGCCGCACGCGCAGATCGGTCGATACCTCCATTCATTTCCCCATTGTCAATGATTGTCGTCTGCTAAAGCTCGGCCGATTATCAACCGAGCCATAAATAATAGGCCTTCGTTTTACATGGGTTTTCGACACATTTTGTAACTATATTCTGACCAACATTATGCCATGATCTACACTAAATGCCCTTTCTTTTAAATGTGCAAATCAAATATTGGACTATTTGGGAAATGAATTTTGAGATGAACATTGTTTTACTCTCGAAAACAAAAATAATATTTACTTTGAATGCTTTCGACTTCGTTTCTCATAATTTGAAATATTCATTTTGTTTTAGTTTTGCCTCCCGCTTAATTTTGTTTATTTTTCTCTATCTATACATCTCTTAGAACCCTATTTGGATATGAGGTTGCTGTATCAATAAAATATTTATTGAATTTTTGTACGCATATTTGATTTGTTTTGTTTGTAATGGAAAGATCTAAATGAATGACAGAGATTAGAACAAAATCATAATTCATCACAATCATCTCTCTCTCTCTCTTTATCTATTTATCTATCTATCTATGTCTGTCTCTCTCTGTCTGTCTGTCTCTCTCTCTGTCTCCCTCCTCCCCTCCCTCTCTGTGTTCTCGTTCAACCTATCATATCAATACAACTTTGTTAACTCGTTCCTTCCGTTGGAGTTTACAACCATGACAACGAACTTTACCCTTGGCCACGTTCATTGTTCCTCTTACGTAACTTCCGTTCCGTTCTTCTATTGTTGGAGTTTACAACCATGACAACGAACTTTATCCTTGGCCACGTTCATTGTTCCTCAAACGTAACTTAGCTGTAGGGGACCTAAGCAAAACTCTTTTCGTATATTCTATATAGGTCTAAAATACTTTTTTTGGTTGTATATACTTTGTCAATAATTACAAACTATAATTGTCAAAATTTGCCAATACTTACAAACTATTACGTTTCCCCTATCATCTTCCGCTCTAGAATCCTATCTTTTTTTGGTATAATTTGTTGTGTTCTTTTCATACTTATTTTTTCTTGTCTCCCTCTTCAAGATTTCTTCGGTTTTGGTAGGGTATTTATGCTATTTATTTTTTTATAAATAAAAGAAAGTTTTATTCTTTCTCTTATAATGTTGTCCACCTTCTTCTAAATAACCCTTTTGTGATAAAGTATAATGTCCGATGTACATTATTTCTGTCAATAACATAAATGAACGTATCATTTTATTTTGACGCAACAAAGATTTACATTCAAAACACAACCTTTACCTTCTATAATTTTTGTACAGTAGTATTCTTCTCATTTCGACATTATCAGTCGCTCGTTCTCTATTTTCGTTCCCTATAATAAATATAAGGTATAATTTTGTGTACATTATCAGGGATATGTTATAATAATTTGTCTCCAGGTAGGAATGATGCCGGCATACTAGCAAATGTCGGAATAGAAAACAACATGAAAGATAAAGATAAGATGGAAAACGACATTGACAGAAATACAGAGAAAGACAGACATACATGCAGACAGTGGGAGAGAGAGAAAGAGAGAGAGAGGAGGGCGGGAGGGATAGAAAGTTGGACGTAGTCTGTACTGTATTTATTATTATGATATTTGTCTCTCCGAATATCCGATCACCCCCCAGCTCTGATTTTTACTTTTTATAATTATTGTACAGTAATATTCTTCTCATATCAAAATCATCAGGCGCTCGTTCTGTGTTTTCCTTTTCCATATTGAGGTTATGGTATAATAATTTGTCTCAAGATCGAAAGGAATACTTTTGGACTGAAAACAGTACCAAAGATGAAGAAGGAAAATGGCGCTGAGAAAGCGAGCAAGAGATATATAGAGAAAGACATACAGAGAGAGCAATCATTTCTCATGTCATCTCTTCGTCTGTGACATATTACTAAGTCACATTTTATTATTCCTTTATCTTTCCATGATTGTTATATATTTGAACGAATATTTCAGATAGGGTCAAATCTGGTTCTACGTTATAATTATGATCATCTAATTTTATTTAGGAGTAAGTCGAAACGCGATCTCATAAAAAAAACGCGGAACAGAAAAGATGAAGTAAGAAAATGACATTGAGAAAACGAGAGAGAGAAGTTGGACGTATTGTTATTTATTATTATGATATTTGTCTCTCCGATCAACACCAACTGCGCCCCGCTGTGGATTCCTCTTCAGTTTTTTTAAATCATGATTTACACTCAACAATTTTACTTTTTATAATTATTGTACAGTAATATTCTTTTTATTTCGATATCATCAGGCGCTCGTACCGTGCTTTCCTTCTTCATATCGAGGTTATGGTATAATAGTTTATCTCAAGATCGAAAGGAATACTTTCGGAATAAAAGCAAATAGCGGAACGGAAAACAGTACCAGAGATGAAGATGGCAAATGGAGCTGAAAAGCGAGCGAGAGAAAGAGAGAAATACAGAGAGAGAGAGAGAGAGAAAAAAAAGAGAAAATGAGAAAGGAAAAAAAAAATCTTTTTATTTCGATATCATCAGGCGCTCGTACCGTGCTTTCCTTCTTCATATCGAGGTTATGGTATAATAGTTTATCTCAAGATCGAAAGGAATACTTTCGGAATAAAAGCAAATAGCGGAACGGAAAACAGTACCAGAGATGAAGATGGAAAATGGCGCTGAGAAAGCGAGAGAGAAAAGAAGAGAGAGAGAGACATACAGAGAGAGAAAAGAGAGAAACAATAATTTCTCATAATCATCTGTTTGTTTGTGACATTTTGCATCATCACATCTTTTGCTCATTCTTATATCTTGCATGATTGTTATATCTTTGAATTATTATTTCAAATAGGGCAAAATCTGGTTTTACGTTATTTGTTTCATAACAATTATTTATTTGGGAGTACTGGAACGTGATCCCGTAAACATTCTTTGAAACAGTAACGATAACTGCAAAACAACAAGACCCCAAAAAAAGGGTTATCTGAACCCGCTATACATGTACACTTGTACAGTATACAAGGATCATTGTGAACAAATCTATACATACCCGCTCTTCTATTGTTGGAGTTTATTACCATGACAATGACCTTTACCCTCGGCCACGTCTATTGTTCCTCTTACGTAACTTAGCTGTATAGCTGGGCCAGATTTCCAAATGATCTGCGCATGCGCTATGTTCCTGCTCGTCGAAGCAATAATCCTGGCAAGAATATAGAACGGACGCGCGCGTACGCGTCCGCCTCCAGCTGTACGGGTATTTCGAGGGCCTTTTGCGATCCGAACACTAACTTAGGGTAAAGTTGAAATGATATCACTTTTTCTCGATTTTTTCCACGTAACTTTATTATTTTTTAATAGATGAGATAAATGAATATATCTAAATAATACTTCAAAGAACTTTAGCACATAATAGCTAATAATAAGCTGGAAAACTTTGTCAACATATTAGGGATATATCTCGGCTTCTGTAGAAGCCCGTCGTCACAGACTTAACAACTCGCTCGGCTTCTGTAAGCCCGTCGTCAAAGCGTTAAGTGTAGTAACCAGAACCGGGTGTTAATTTGCTTTACATCACAAGAAATCATGCGACAGAATGTCGCTCTTTGTTGGTTTAAAGGGTATGAATCCAATAATCCATCCATTCCACCTTCTACTTTCCTTGCCAAATCAAACAGAAGCAAATCAGGACTAATCGAATGACACAGTCTATTTTATATTCAGGCCCTCTGACATGGAATCAGATTTAAAAAGTATCAATTCAGGAGATCTATCGAAAATAATTAAGAAAAAATTAATCCTCCCCATGTGGATAAAGTAAATCACATTCTAATTAATTTCTTTAAACGTTGTAAATTGTAAGTATCAATGAATTGTAAAATTTAGATATGTTTAAATGTATAGTAACTATGTTGATGGGACTTACCTCGATTAGCATTATGCATTACCAGTTTGTTTCACGAAACGTTATTGTACTTCTATGCACATGCATACTGAAT
>CP137678.1:29710018-29738202 GCA_037976565.1 Mesocentrotus franciscanus | reverse complement strand
CCCTGATAGCAGACTGACGTCTTAAAGACGTCATAAATTGGTCGTAAAGTGGTAAACACGTCGTACGTCGTATGGACGACGTCATAACGACGTCATTATGTCGTCTTCAAAAGACTATTTTTTCCAAGATAATTTGTGTCGTATTGACGACGTCATTACGACGTCGTTATGACGTCTTTAAAAAAACTATTTTTTCCAAGATAATTTTTGTCGCATTGACGACGTCATTACGACGTCATTATGGCGTCTTCAAAAGACTATTTTTTCCAAGATAATTTGTGTCGTATTGACGACGTCATTACGACGTCGTTATGACGTCTTTAAAAACTATTTTTCCAATATAATTTGTGTCGTATTGACGACGTCATTACGACGTCGTTATGACGTCTTTAAAAACTATTTTTTCAAGATAATTTTTGTCGTATTGACGACGTCATTACGACAACATTTTGACGTCTTTAAAAGACTATATTTTCCAAGATAATTTTTGTCGTATTGACGACGTCATTATGACGACTTAAAAAGACTATTTTTCTAAGATAATTTTTGTCGTATTTACGACGTCATTACGACGTCATTATGACGTCTTTAAAAGATTAATTTTTCCAAGATAATTTTGTCGTATTGACGACGTCATTATGACGACTTTAAAAGACTATTTTTCCAAGATAATTTTTGTCGTATTGACGACGTCATTACGACAACATTATGACGTCTTTAAAAGACTATTTTTCCAATAAAATTTATGTCGTAATGACGACGTTATTACGAAGTCATTATGACGTCTTTAAATGACTATTTTTCCAAGATAATTTTGTCATATTGACGACGTAATTACGACGTCATTATGACGTCTTTAAAAGACTATTT
The DNA here is from genome assembly GCA_037976565.1 of Mesocentrotus franciscanus. Taxonomy (NCBI): domain Eukaryota; kingdom Metazoa; phylum Echinodermata; class Echinoidea; order Camarodonta; family Strongylocentrotidae; genus Mesocentrotus; species Mesocentrotus franciscanus. The sequence goes on along the minus strand of CP137678.1, from coordinate 29,737,332 downwards.
TTTGCTAATATAATTTTTGTCGTATGGACGACGTAATTATGACGTCTTTCGAAGAATATTAATTGTCATTAATTTTTGTTGTATGGACGACGTTATTATGACGTCTTTAAAAGTCTATTTTCTTCCGTAATAATTTTTGTCGTGGACGATGTCATATGACGTCTTTCAAAGACTATTATTTGTCATTATTTTTTTGTCGTATGGACGACGTTATTACGTCATTTGACGTCTTTATAAAAAAAAAAGAGAACAGTAGAAACCAAAAGAAACCATTAGGATCAAATATGAGCATTTGTCACTGAGTAAATAGGGCAATTATCAGAGGTGAAAATGGGGAACTTCTTTGCCCCCCAATCATTAGTCATTATCAGATTGTGCACCATCTTGACATGCAAAGGTCTGCAATATCGATCAAGACTAAACATGCTCTAATCTCGCTATTTGAAAAAGGCTGTGTGTGTGATACTCAAGGCCGTAGGCTACACAATACATTACAATGTGTATATGTACTGTATATATAGTATGCATTGGGAGCTGATCGGAGTGTAAATGGCCGTTATACAGCTGCCATTGTACAGTGCAGTACTCTGTTTTCCTGCTAATCTACAGTATGGGTAAGTCTTAGAATTACCTAATTTATTTACAAAATGTACATAAATCTATAGTTACTGTTTTCTGTTCTGAAAAGTTGACATGCATGTTTAATATGTATGTCTAATGATTGTGAGCTCGGACTTTCAACACCTGCTGACAAAAGTAGTCCCGTGTACTGATAATTGTGTCATAATGCAGGCAGCTTGGTGCTGTATGTACTACGTCCATGCTGTTCCCTTCTATGTATTTTTATGTAACATCTTGATCCTGTTGATGGGATGCATGGTTGGGGCATCATTTGAAGCAAAGTTTATTCATTTGCCTACACATGACTTTAAAGGGAAATCCAACCTGAATATACAACTAGATCTAGTCTACTCTCAAACTAAAAGAAAGTAGAAAAATAAGAGAAGCAAACTGATGAAAGTTTCAATAAAATCTGACTAGGTCTAGATATTCTGATTAGTCTGATTTGGGTAGGGTCGGCTCCTCTCTTTAGACTTAGAAACAGAAGCCGACCATAGGGTCTGCTCTGCAAACAATTCTGGGCGCTAGTGTAATTGATGTAGAGGTGTCGTGGTCGAGTGGACACGCCGGACTGTCGATCACAACTGGTCCGCGGTTCGAGTCCCGCCGCGCACTAATGTCCTTTGGCAAGACATTGATCTACATTTGCCACACTCCACCCAGGTGAAGTAAATGGGGACCTGGGCCCTCCTACAAGAGTTACGATTGATCCAAATCAATCGTAAGTCCTCCAATCAATCGCAAGTTTGCATTCTCCTATCTCTTATGTACATGGTTGCGATTGATATCAATCGCAAATAAGTTACGATTGATATCAACTCTTTGTAATACGGGCCCTGGTAGGAATTCATTCTTGAAATGCAGAGCACGTGACAGCTGCTCTGCTAAAGCCAGGGTAATTATGTTGCATTATTGTAGAGCTTACTAAGTAACTTAGAGACTTCTGATAAAGTAAGTGTTAGGCGCTATATAAGCAAATATAATTATTATTATTAGTGTAGTTTCGTATCCATTTTTTAAAACCCTAACCCTAACGGCGTGGAGATACCCTACTAAAACATAACCCAAAATCAACTAAATCTTCATCAATTGTTCAAATAATGGTCATGATTTAAAAGTAGTTATGTTTCTTACCCCTTTCGTGTCAATTTTCTTATCTTTTTTTGGATTATTTTTCCTAAAAATGAAGGCTTAAAATATACACTTTCTCACGTGATTCACGGCAAACTGCTGCACAATACAATGGCATACCGTACGCCTATCGACGCCTGCCTCACATCTGCTGTGAGTAATGTCAGTTTTGAGAATTTAGTGCTTTATTATTTTAAAAATAAAAAGAATTGGTTATTTGCGCAGCTAAATGATTTGAATTAATTGCAATTTTTTATAAGACTGGGCCCAGATGTCTGGAAATTGAGCTTTGTGAGTGCGATGCGCAGAGGAATAAAGCATTGTGACTTGTGTCACATACATATAACCTTAAACAAGTCGTTTCTACAGAGTTTAGTCTTTAGACAGCAAATGTATCAGAAAAAACTTCACCTTTGAAGACGTGCACAAATTTGTGTTACCATAAATTGTTTTAATGGTATAAATTCTAATCAATTCATGGTGTGTTCCTATAGGCTACCGTAAACACAAGCCTTTATCTGGAAATAATCGGTTACACCCAAATGGTAAACAAAATTCTTTCCCCACAGGCTGTACAAAGAAGTTTGTAGTAGGCCTATACATGTGTTGCACATGCATACATTATCAACCATTCATTTTGTTTTAACGTTATTTATTTTCTCATTAATTGTAGGCATCTTTTAACATCTTTCGTCAAAGCAGTGGATTCAAAGCACATTGTGGCCACAATAGATTGGATTGACGTGAGACGTACCATGCAGAAAATGCTACTTTCTCTCAGCCTTCTGGATGTTCCTTAAGGATCAGCAGCCTCATGAAAAAGTCGAAGCCATTATCGGTAAATGTGTACATGTACTTGTATTATTTTTGTACATTTTTGTCATATTGTGCATGATCACCGACTAATTAGACACTACAGAATTGATCATTTCACTCGAAAGGCGTATTTTTCCTTACCGGTAGTTTCAAATATACAGTCAAACCTGTCTATAGCGACCGCCCAAGGGAAACACAAAAAGTGGTCTTTGTAGACAGGTGGTCTTTGTAGACAGGTTCCTTTAGTACATTTTTCAATGAGAAACCATTTTCAAGGGAAACAAAAATGTGGTCCTTGTAGACAGGTGGTCACTAAAGCAGGTTTGACTATATATACCGTATATATAATTCAATTAATTTCAGATCACTAAAACCTGCAGGTATGTTGCAATAACCGACCATATTTTGCGAGTTTCAAACATTTTTATTTCCCTTCAGCATAGGTCAAGGAGCTTTTATTCTACCCTCATCAGCAAACTAGAATTGTATTGATAATTTACAAAAACAATCCTGAATCACGCTTTGCATTGCCAACAAAAGTTTAAAATCCAAAGGTGTGTTTACATTATGTTTGTGAGCAATGAGAAATTATTTCTGATAAATCTTACCAAGCAGTAATTTTCTGGCAGAATTCATTATTTAATTAATTGTTTACATTTCAGTTTTAAAATATATAACAGTTTTTTCTTAATTGTATTCCTTTCTTTTTGCTTTCTTCATCCATTAGAATTCTTTGCGCCTATGTACCCGGATCTGAAAGCAGTGCATAATACAGGAGATTCCACCCAAAAGCTAAACCGTGAGTCCAAGCTGAAGAGGAATATTTCCAAAATGATGTCTACACTCACCCGATAGCATAACTGCAAGAAATATTTCAGGTTATTTTTTCCTCCATTGATTATAGAGAGAGAGATTGGGGAGGGGATGGGGCGGGGTGAGGTGTAGCCACAAACCTGAATGGCAAAGCTGTAGAACTGAATCATGTCACTTGCAATTTTAACGAATTACAGGGTTTACAAACTGACATAATGATTTGGGTAAAAAAATCAGTATTTTGCGTATATTTGTAATTACTATTTATGAAGTTGACCTGTTTCATATACTTATGTCGTACACTTGATATGCTCTGTCTCATGCTCACCCCCCACCCCTTTGTATCGGTTCCTAAAACCTGTGTATGATATAAGTTGGTAATAGAGAAAATTGAGTGAGGTAAATGCAATACAAATCGATTCCATTCTTAAGCAATTAAGACTTGCTCAGGTACGGCACGTGAACCGCCAACAAATTTTAAAAAATGATGCAGATTTGGTTTATGTGTAAAGTGAAGTATGTTTTGACTGCGCGTATTCAGTGAGCTTTGTTTTATAATATACAGAAATGTAAAGCATATTGAACTTTATGTCAACATTAAAAATACTCTGCGGTTTTGAATGTTTTGCAGCATCATATCTGAACGAGCCATAAAGGGACTTAGTTACATTGTTCAGATGAGAGATAATGGTGCTAAGGTATTGACTTCAATGTTAGATGTACAATTAAAGATAATATGAAAGTTCGAGTGAAAAGACCATTATTAATGATAACAATTGGGAAAAACTGATGTGGTCAATTCCTTAATTCTCCCAATTATATTATTATAATTTAATTTAATTTTAGGTGAATGTAAATCATCACAAAGCAAAGAATTGGCTCTATATACCTTTTCCAAACATTTAAGTGTTGAAAGTTTTTTAAAGGCCTGTTTTATATCTTATTTTCAGCTCAGACGAGATGCGCAGTACACTAAGCTTGCCCAAAAGCATGACAGAGATAAATGCCTTGTTCCTGCCCCCTCTGCCTTTGAAGGACAGCGCCTCCCTAGAAGACACTTTGCAACACAGGCTGCTGAGCTGCCGCTTGAGAAGCCCCTCCACCTTACCCACCTGGAAAGCAAAACGCTGGTCAGACCAGTGGAATTCGCCTACTACCAACTTGAAGGAGTTCATCCCAGAGCCCTGTGCAAAACCAAGTGGCAGCGACCTCTCAAGAAAAGCTGGGTCAACCTCAACCGTATCAGAATTGGAGTTGGCCGTACACAATACTTCCTGCATAAAATTGGAGCTGATCCATCGCCAAACTGTGCCTGTGGAGAGATCCAAACTATGGATCATGTCATCGATGCTTGTCCTATCTACAAATCCCCTCACGGTGCTTCTGGACTTCGGGAGCTCGATGATGAGACAATCAGTTGGATAAATAAGGATCTTCCTATCATGATGTACTCCTTGATATTCTTCGCACGAACGAACGATGGAAAACGGTTGGGGAAAATTCAAAAATTTATTGGGAGAATCAACTGTTAAAGTGAGTGGATCGTCAGTTTCCATGTGCAGAAGGCCATAATTCGCTGACACCAGACTTGGTGGAAATAACATTAATGGGAGTACAAATCTGCACACAGCAAACCCGTAGGCCAGTCAAGAATTACCTCCTAATCTCTCGGAGAGTCTAGCGGATCCCGCTCGGATCGGGTGAGGGAAAAGCAAAGCATTACATAAGGTCGAATGGTCATAAAACTGAAGGCTAACCCTGGTGATTGACAACACCTGTTATTGGGTAAACACCCGAACGGTGTCGAATTCCCCATGAGAGCTGACTTCTATGTGTCTTTAAAGGGTGTCACACTGTGGCGCCTTCTAAGAAAACCATAAATATCTTTGTGGTTTGAGAATTTTTGGTAGTTAAAAGTATAAAATTGTTGGATTGTACCTGTGATTTTGAAAGCACAATACGGCTTACCTATATTGAATCTAAGTTAAATTTTAATTCTTTGTGAAAATACCCCAGGAGTTTCAAACTTGCCAAATGAATGTTGTGACATAAGCAATGGAATATATCTGTTTGTGCTAAACTGTTTCATCATGCTTGCTATTTTATCTTAAAGTTGGAAATATCTTCTGCATCATTATTGCACAGTCACCTTGAATTGCCCAATTGAGCCAGTCGTACTGGCAGGAATGTTTAATCTGATCAAAATTGTGTTTTTATACTTCAGCTTCTGTATTCGCAAACAAAATCTTTGATGATATTTATAAGAATGAAAGTTGCCACTGCCAGTAATGCCTTTTCTTATATTTAAGTCATGTGCCCGTAAGAAGCAGGTTTCTAGCACAGAGAATAGGTACAGTTGAGCTAATTTCTGCACAGTTTTCCAATATGCTGTATCGCCAAATGCGAACATCGTGGTTTCAACGGGCAAGCAACCATCATCAGAAAACTCTGCAGGTATCAGCATAGCTCTCCCTGTTTTCCTTGCTGCCAACTTGTTTCTTTTGAGTGTAAGAGATAACTAAGCTAAGCCATGTGTTTATCATTTGTGCCATTTTTCTCTTATGTGTGATATAGATTGTATAGTTTTATACTTCATTTGCATGTGCCTTTTTAAAACTGTGAATATGAATTATTGCCATAAACTTAGAGATTCCCTTGTATGTAACAAGAATTTATCTTTCACGCTCAGAAATTCTATATTGAATGAGCATCTGTGTTTACTTGATGTATTATGTGCTGCTAATAATGCAATTACTTCTGTTGACATATAGCCATTTGTCTTGACTCTCTGGTAAGACTTGTTTCCAACAACCTTTTGTTTTATCTGATACTCTTTATCTGCATTACAGTCTTGTGGTTGTGAGGAGCGGGTTTGCAGCATGGAGACGAGGTAGAGCTATGCTGATGAATGCCCTGCTTTCCACTATTCTGTTTTGCTGAATGTGAGGAGCTTCCCAGTGTGATGTTTGCTTATCTACTAAAAACTGCGGGTATCAGTATAGCTTTACCTAGTCTCTATGCTGCTAACCTGCTTCTCACAACCGCAAGACTTATAAGTTTAACCAATTATGCAATATAATATGTCATGGTTTCTTGTACTGATAAGTGAATTTAATTTGAAAGCAAATGAAAACCGTTCTTTAATTGTAATGTTTATCTTTAAAAAGTAGCACATTTTATGACAAAACAGATATCTTTGTGATGGCCTGTTAACTTTATTAAAATCAATTATGAGATTAGGATGGGGATGGAAAGACACTGTACGTATAGAAGGCAAGTTAGAAAAAGAAGGTATAGAAATAAGTATTTTATAGTTTTGTGTTATCCTTCTTCACACCATTTACATGTACATTAAAAATATGAAAATTACTTTCTGTCTGGCATGTATATATTACCGTATGTGATGCAATATTTGTTGCTTTGATTGTACCGTGTGATTGCTCAGAATGAGTGATTTGTACACTTTCTTCCTTGATCAGGTGGTCATATAGATGTCATTTAGAGGACAAAAAGACGTAAAGCTCATGTAAGGATAAAAAGTACATCGAATTGGTGTCCTTATGTCTTCCGTTGCTACAAATTTACGCCTTGAAGATGTCCTTTTAACCAATAGGATGGACAAATTGTGTAAAGATTCAAGTCCGTACAATGTAAACTATTGATACAAGTTTATGCTTTTAAGACGTAATTTTTACTTAAAAGATGTAAAACTACATAAATATATGACATCTGTATGACGACTTCCTTTTTACAATTTAACGCCTTAAAGACGCTTTTTACCAGTAAGACGTAAAAATCACATTAATATATGACGTCAGTACGACGCCTACCTTTGATACAAGTTACCGCCTTGAAGGCGTCTATTCTTTATCAATAAGATGTAAATATCACGTCAAAATTTGATGTCCATACAATGTATACACGAAGTCTGTAAGACGCCTTTCTTGGGTAAAATTGACGCCTTGAAGACGCCTTTCTTTAACTAATAAGACGTAAAAATCACGTCAAAATATGACGCCCTCACGACGACGTATGCGGGTGCAAGTTTACGTCTTTTGACGTAAAGTTATGTCGCCTTAAAGACGCCTTCGTTAACTAAAAGACGTAAATATGACGCCCATATGACGCCTTCCTATGGTACAAGTTGACGCCTTAAAGACGCCTATCTTTAACTAATAAGACGTAAAAATCACGTCAAAATATGACGTCCTCACGACGACGCACGCTGGTGCAAGTTTACGCCTTTTGACGTAAAGTTATGTCGTCTTAAAGACGTCTTTCTTTAACTAAAAGACGTAAATATGACGTCCATATGACGCCTTCCTATGGTACAAGTTGACGCCTTAAAGACGCCTTTCTTTGACGAATAAGACGTAAAAATCACGCCAAAATATGTCGTCCTGAAGACGACGTACGCGGGTGCAAGTTTACGTCTTTTTTACGTCATGTTATGTCGTCTTAAAGACGTAGTACAAGACGTAAATATGACGTCTTTAAGACGTCGCTCTGCTATCAGGGAAGTACAACCAAGTAAACAATCCAACCCTAAGTACCTACTGTAGGTGATTAATGGGGGAGCTTACACCCTACACCAAGTACAACCAAGTAAACAATCCAACCCTCAGTACCTAATGTAGGTGATTAATGGGGGAGCTTACACCCTACACCAAGTACAACCAAGTAAACAATCCAACCCTCAGTACCTAATGTAGGTGATTAATGGGGGAGCTTACACCCTACACCAAGTACAACCAAGTAAACAATCCAACCCTCAGTACCTAATGTAGGTGATTAATGGGAGAGCTTACACCCTACACCAAGCACAACCAAGTAAACAATCCAACCCTCAGTACCTAATGTAGGTGATTAATGGGGGAGCTTACACCCTACACCAAGTACAACCAAGTAAACAATCCAGCCCTCAGTAGCTACTTTAGGTGATGAATGGGGGAGCTTACACCCTACACCAAGTACAACCAAGTAAACAATCCAACCCTCAGTACCTAATGTAGGTGATTAATGGGGGAGCTTACACCCTACACCAAGTACAACAAAGTAAACAATCCAATCCTCAGTACCTACTGTAGGTGATTAATGGGGGAGCTTACACCCTACACCAAGTACAACCAAGTAAGCAATCCAACCCTCAGTACCTAATGTAGGTGATGAATGGGGGAGCTTACACCCTACACCAAGTACAACCAAGTAAACAATCCAACCCTCAGTACCTAATGTAGGTGATTAATGGGGGAGCTTACACCCTACACCAAGTACAACAAAGTAAACAATCCAATCCTCAGTACCTACTGTAGGTGATTAATGGGGGAGCTTACACCCTACACCAAGTACAACCAAGTAAACAATCCAACCCTCAGTACCTAATGTAGGTGATTAATGGGGGAGCTTACACCCTACACCAAGCACAACCAAGTAAACAATCCAACCCTCAGTACCTACTGTAGGTGATTAATGGGGGAGCTTACACCCTACACCAAGTACAACCAAGTAAACAATCCAACCCTCAGTACCTAATGTAGGTGATTAATGGGGGAGCTTACACCCTACACCAAGTACAACCAAGTAAACAATCCAACCCTCAGTACCTACTGTAGGTGATTAATGGGGGAGCTTACACCCTACACCAAGTACAACCAAGTAAGCAATCCAACCCTCAGTACCTAATGTAGGTGATTAATGGGGGAGCTTACACCCTACACCAAGCACAACCAAGCAAACAATCCAACCCTCAGTACCTAATGTAGGTGATTAATGGGGGAGCTTACACCCTACACCAAGTACACCAAGTAAACAATCCAACCCTCAATACCTAATGTAGGTGTTTAATGGGGGAGCTACACCCTACACCAAGTACAACCAAGTAAACAATCCAACCCTAAGTACCTAATGTAGGTGATGAATGGGGTGCTTACACCCTACACCAAGCACAACCAAGTAAACAATCCAACCCTCAGTACCTAATGTAGGTGATTAATGGGGGAGCTTACACCCTACACCAAGTACAACCAAGTAAACAATCCAACCCTAAGTACCTAATGTAGGTGATTAATGGGGGTGCTTACACCCTACACCAAGCACAACCAAGTAAACAATACAACCCTAAATACCTAATGTAGGTGATTAATGGGGGAGCTTACACCCTACACCAAGTACAACCAAGTAAACAATCCAACCCTAAGTACCTAATGTAGGTGATGAATGGGGGTGCTTACACCCTACACCAAGCACAACCAAGTAAACAATATAACCCTCAGTACCTAATGTAGGTGATTAATGGGGGAGCTTACACCCTACACCAAGTACAACCAAGTAAACAATCCAACCCTAAGTACCTAATGTAGGTGATGAATGGGGGAGCTTACACCCTACACCAAGCACAACCAAGTAAACAATCCAACCCTCAGTACCTAATGTAGGTGATTAATGGTGGAGCTTACACCCTACACCAAGCACAACCAAGTAAACAATCCAACCCTCAGTACCTAATGTAGGTGATTAATGGGGAGCTTACACCCTACACCAAGTACAACCAAGTAAACAATCCAACCCTCAGTACCTAATGTAGGTGATTAATGGGGAGCTTACACCCTACACCAAGTACAACCAAGTAAACAATCCAACCCTCAGTACCTAATGTAGGTGATTAATGGGGGAGCTTACACCCTACACCAAGCACAACCAAGTAAACAATGCAACCCTCAGTACCTAATGTAGGTGATTAATGGGGGAGCTTACACCCTACACCAAGTACAACCAAGGACACAATCCAACCCTCAGTACCTAATGTAGGTGATTAATGGGGGAGCTTACACCCTACACCAAGTACAACCAAGTAAACAATCCAACCCTCAGTACCTAATGTAGGTGATTAATGGAGAGCTTACACCCTACACCAAGCACAACCAAGTAAACAATCCAACCCTCAGTACCTAATGTAGGTGATTAATGGGGGAGCTTACACCCTACACCAAGTACAACCAAGTAAACAATCCAGCCCTCAGTAGCTACTTTAGGTGATGAATGGGGGAGCTTACACCCTACACCAAGTACAACCAAGTAAACAATCCAACCCTCAGTACCTAAGTAGGTGATTAATGGGGGAGCTTACACCCTACACCAAGCACAACCAAGCAAACAATCCAACCCTCAGTACCTAATGTAGGTGATTAATGGGAGAGCTTACACCCTACACCAAGCACAACCAAGTAAACAATCCAACCCTCAGTACCTAATGTAGGTGATTAATGGGGGAGCTTACACCCTACACCAAGTACAACCAAGTAAACAATCCAACCCTAAGTACCTACTGTAGGTGATTAATGGGGGAGCTTACACCCTACACCAAGTACAACCAAGTAAACAATCCAACCCTCAGTACCTAATGTAGGTGATTAATGGGGGAGCTTACACCCTACACCAAGTACAACCAAGTAAACAATCCAACCCTCAGTACCTAATGTAGGTGATTAATGGGGAGCTTACACCCTACACCAAGTACAACCAAGTAAACAATCCAACCCTCAGTACCTAATGTAGGTGATTAATGGGAGAGCTTACACCCTACACCAAGCACAACCAAGTAAACAATCCAACCCTCAGTACCTAATGTAGGTGATTAATGGGGGAGCTTACACCCTACACCAAGTACAACCAAGTAAACAATCCAGCCCTCAGTAGCTACTTTAGGTGATGAATGGGGGAGCTTACACCCTACACCAAGTACAACCAAGTAAACAATCCAACCCTCAGTACCTAATGTAGGTGATTAATGGGGGAGCTTACACCCTACACCAAGTACAACAAAGTAAACAATCCAATCCTCAGTACCTAATGTAGGTGATTAATGGGGGAGCTTACACCCTACACCAAGTACAACCAAGTAAGCAATCCAACCCTCAGTACCTAATGTAGGTGATTAATGGGGGAGCTTACACCCTACACCAAGCACAACCAAGCAAACAATCCAACCCTAAGTACCTACTGTAGGTGATTAATGGGGGAGCTTACACCCTACACCAAGTACAACCAAGTAAACAATCCAACCCTCAGTACCTAATGTAGGTGATTAATGGGGGAGCTTACACCCTACACCAAGTACAACAAAGTAAACAATCCAATCCTCAGTACCTACTGTAGGTGATTAATGGGGGAGCTTACACCCTACACCAAGTACAACCAAGTAAGCAATCCAACCCTCAGTACCTAATGTAGGTGATTAATGGGGGAGCTTACACCCTACACCAAGCACAACCAAGCAAACAATCCAACCCTCAGTACCTAATGTAGGTGGTTAATGGGGGAGCTTACACCCTACACCAAGTACACCAAGTAAACAATCCAACCCTCAATACCTAATGTAGGTGTTTAATGGGGGAGCTACACCCTACACCAAGTACAACCAAGTAAACAATCCAACCCTAAGTACCTAATGTAGGTGATGAATGGGGTGCTTACACCCTACACCAAGCACAACCAAGTAAACAATCCAACCCTCAGTACCTAATGTAGGTGATTAATGGGGGAGCTTACACCCTACACCAAGTATAACCAAGTAAGCAATCCAACCCTAAGTACCTAATGTAGGTGATTAATGGGGGTGCTTACACCCTACACCAAGCACAACCAAGTAAACAATACAACCCTTTTGTTAATAGATCATAATACCAGGGAGATGATCTCCCTGATAATACCTAGTAGTCCTGAATTCAGGATGAGTTAAAGTTCTCTTTCGGACCTGGTTGTTTGAGTCCCCCACCCCAACCAAATGATTCTGTAAGGGTTAGCGAAGAAAGAAAACAAAGAAAAACATCAATTTTTATACTGCAGCATCGATGTTTCTAACACACGTACATCTTAATTTCTGGTAAAAACAGGAAAAAATGTAAAAAAAGATCAATTAAAAAGACATGTTATTCCTTACATTGAGATGTTCCGATAGTAAGATCATCATTGCAGATAGGATCGTCTGCTGCTCCATCTGAAGCCGTGACAAACAGTGGCAGCAGCAGGCACAAGAAGACATCACTGATCCACCAATTGGAGATTGCCATGTCACAAACGACTTTTTTGCGCCTTTGATTCTTCAAAGACTAAGGAAATTCAAAAGCTGTATGTTACTAATCTCCTTGAAAAATCACTTCCAATACAAATTCCTTATGAGGAAACCTTGCCGCGATGAGCACTGTGCTGATATTCCATGCCGCTGATGCTCCTTCCCCACGGTTGCAGATTTAGACAATGTTTTGCCTATAAACAAGGAAGTGATCAGTGATTACGGCACCCACTTCATCGAGTGTACGTTTATTTTGATGAACGTTTTCACACGAACAGTGCAATATTTATCACGTGACCTGGACCACAATGAATAAAGGCATGCTAAGAATATCCATGATAAATTTTGGGCGTCACGGTTTTGATACTCGGCAATTATTATTATGAAACTAAACTTCAATGTTTACAGATGGAACCACACAAAAGACAGACAAGTGCTTGTAACGTTGAATAAAACTTTCTTGTGAGGTCTTTCACTTTCTTAATGTAACTTTATCTGACATTAAGTTTCTATATCATTTTGGAAAATTGATTTGTGTAGATACTCCTGCATTCCTTCCTTGTTTTTCGATATCACATGGAGACAAAGACAAACATTGACGAAATGATTATGAAAAATTGTAGTCCTCGGGACGTTGGAAGTATAACAAAGACGATCGCAGAGACTTTCAAACTAATTTCAAACTAATTTCATGCAATTTCAATAGACTAGTCCATCACCTATCGAAATGTGCAAACATTAGAAAGGTATATGTAATCCTTGTTCGATTTCTCATATAAAAATGTTGTGCTTTACAAAAAGAGTATACCAAACTTTGGCAAATTCCTGTTTAGACGCTATAAACTGTGTGACTTTCAATTATATTCCATCTTAAGGAGTCACTGATACTCTGTCTAATGATGCCATATTCAAAACTCTCCTCAACGACTGAGTAGTGGCCTTTTCAAGAAGTGTTGTAAACAAGATTTTGTAACAAGTTTGGGCTGAAGCTATAAATTGTATTTCAAAAGACATTACGCATTGGGATTCAGTCCGAAATCAATTGCTGACATTTTCGCATTGATCTTATATATTAGAGTAGAAAATGTGATGTCAACTCAAGAAATGGCTCTGTTACAAGCAAAATTTATGATATTCTCTTTATTATGAATTCTCAATCAGTTGTTAAGGTAGGCCCCGTCATCGAAATCATTAAAAATTGACGTTTACGTAATGGATGTTATCTACCTATCTTTTTCATGAAATTCTACTGGCAATATCTTGACTTTCTTTCTGATTTGCCTTTACTGATACTTCATTCCAGCTGGTTCTGCTTGATTCCTGCTGATTCCGAATAAGTGTGACGGGGGCTTAAGAGAGTGTGATTTCTTTAAATGACAGTTGAGCTATTGTTCCCAACTGATCATCCGTGAATGCCAAATTCTAAAGAATCTGAAATTGAAATTCATGCGAGATGATGACACATCAGGCAAGATTCGCTACTGTTTGGTCATCAACTTTCTGAACCATCATGCATAAGGGTTACCAACTGCTGAAAAGGCACGGGCAATGGGCAATTTGAATGCACATTCGAACAAAAGAGCAGCCCATTTTGCATTTTTTTCACTTTTCACTTTGCTCCATATTCTGATCTGCTGCAAATTCCATGATTGGAAAATCAAAAGAAATTGGGTATCGCTTTAAAAAACTTACATTATAATGATACTAAATATATTGAGGATTATGCCATGGCAAGAGAGATATGATCGAAAATACTTGAGTTTCCAAACTTTTATTTTGGTTTATTGAGACCACAACCTATAAGACCGACAACTTTTCTGAGAGTACACCAGACAGACACTGTCGCTCTCTTGGTTTGTCCGTCTTTTGTGCTGTCGCACTTTATTACAAGAAATATAAATATAATGCTTTCGTCGAACTAAAAAATGTCATGCTAAATAGGTCATCTGTTTCCGGTATCACTGCAGGATGTGAGACTATGATAGACGCGAATGCTCGCCGACAGCATAAATATTTAGAAGACTGAACGATTGCAGAGTGTAATGTCTCTTATTTTGCTTTCATTTTTACGAATGCATAAAGAGAACTGAAATGGATGTGTAAGGATAACAATCAACACAGCCTTAAACAAAGAAGAGAGTACTTAATGCATAACTGGTCTGGCCTCAGTTTCGAATTGTTGTTGGTCTGCATCTGAAAACCCCGCAAGTGATTTCTTTAAAGTCAGACAGTTTACATTACATTGACGACGATTACTAAGGTAGCTAGAAAAGTATCATGTGCAATCCCACGAATGCCGTAGTAATTAAGTTTAGATAATCAAATATTATGGTTGATTGTGTCAAAGGCCTTTGACAGATCAATAAAAACACCGATAGCAAGTGAATTATCTTCGAATGCATAAATTATTTTTTGGTAAGTTCCAAAATTGAGAGTTGAGTTGAGTGGTCTTTCCGGAAGCCAAATTGATTTACATAAAGACAATTTTGTTTTTCTAGGAAAGTATAGGTTCTGTTGTAAATGATACGTTCTAGAATCTTCGAGAAAACAGAGAGTACTGAGATAGGTCTGTAATTGCTAACTTGTTTCTTTACTCCACTTTTGAAAATTGGGGTAACTCTTGCTAATTTCATTTTATCTGGGAATTTACCGGTACTAAGTGATAAATTAAAGACATGGCATAGTGGTTTACATATTAGGTCAATAACGGCTTTAATAATTTTAGGGGAACATTCGTCTAGACCAGGGGACCTATTGTTCTTGAAAACTTTAACAATATTACAAATTTAATTTTCCGTGACAGGTGTCTGGGTGTTCATCATTTTGTTGTTTACCACATAATTTAACAATAAAGATTATGATATTAATGATAAAATAAAACGATTATCCAGGTAACTGTCATTTAATAATAAAAATAATAATAACAACGTTTCTTATAAAGCGCTTACCACCGAAGTCTCTAAGCGCTATAAATCATTATTAATCGTAGTAAGGGGTTGGAAACATATATTTGAAAACACACATAATTATAACTTAACCAGCCATATCAACTAAAATGTAAATAGAGAATTGAAGAAAAAAATGTGAAAGTATTATGGGGTAGCATAAACAAACAAACAACCTTACACAAAAACCCACATCCAAACACCCACAATCAGACCCCTCCCCCTACACACCCACACACACGCACGATCCAACACACACACATACACCTTTAAAATCCTGAAAATCCGATGCCTCCGCATGTCTTCAGTGTATCATCTCCGCATGGGAACCCACACGAACTCTCACACACTTTGCTATATCTCCTGTAAGTTAACAACCCACAATGACATCTGTGTCCACCAGATATCCCTGCAAATCCATGATTTTCATTTTTACATGCTTGGGTACACTCGTCGATGTTGTGGACAGTGAGGTTCATCTCCGTGCGGAAACAAGTGTTTTGTAGCATCCAACGTATTCCATATCTGAGAAACGGCATACATGATTAAGAGAAGAATCGTAAAAATTGTATTTACAAATAAAAATGTACTTGCATATTTAATCGTTACTTTCCTTTCTCAAGGGAAATAAAACCCTCAACTAATGAGCATTCAAAGTAAAAAAGAGAGTGTTTTCCTAGGCCTTAAAGATACTATTTCCCTTTTGCAGCCAACATCAAATTATGTAGAACTTTGCAGGAATTATGAACAGGGGCGGCGATTTCTTTTCATGACCGGGGGGGACGAAATGCGAGGGACGAGCAAAAATTTATTATTATTTTTTTTTTTTTGGGGGCAGAAAAAATCTGCATCACCACCACTTGTTATGTAACTGCATATAACCACATGTTACATGCAGGCCCCGCGAAACGTTTTTCAAAGTGGGGGGCGTGGGTGGGGCTAAAGTAAGTATTTACGATCAGGTAGAGCAAAGCGAGCGAGGCAAGTGGAGCGTAAATTGGCGTGGGGTCCAGGGGCAAAGCCCCGGCGGGGGACAAGGGGCGGAGCCCAATGAAGCTCAGGGGGTTCAGGTATTTAATTACGGTCAGATGAGCATCCAGGGCCCTGCCTTAGGGCCCCAGGTGGGGTCCAGGGTGGAGCCCCCGGAAGCTCAGAGGTTTTAGGCATTGAATTACGGTCAGATGAGCATATTTTGATACCTTATTTGTGACACTGGCATTAATTGGAGTCGGGTACAGGGGGCAGAGCCCCAGAATCTCAGGGGTTTTGGGCATTAAATTACGATCAGATAAGCATCCGAGGGCCGCCTTAGGGCCCTGAATTGTGTCCAGGGGAAGAGCCCCGGAAGCTCAGGGGTTTTAGGCATTTAATTACGGTCAGATGAGCATATTTTGATACCTTATTTGTGACACTGGCATTAATTGGAGTCGGGTCCAGGGCAGAGCCCCCAGAATCTCAGGGGTTTTGGGCATTAAATTACGATCAGATAAGCATCCGAGGGCCGCCTTAGGGCCCTGGTGGGGTCCAGGGCAGAGCCCCGGAAGCTCAGGAAAAATCATGCCATTTCAGCAACATTTGTAAATCACTGGTATCGAATTAGAAATACACCATGTCTGAATTTTATTAGGGGGCAACTGCCCCCAAGCCCCCTATCAGTACGCCAGTGCGAGGGAGCATAGTGAACGAGAGGGGTGAAAGTGACGGAAGTGACTACCCCCTCACAGGTTTTTGAAGTTTTGTTGTATTAAATAATTACATTCCTTAGCAAAACTATAGTATAACAGAAATCAAGCAATATACTTTTTCACATTTCACATTTCTACAATATTTACATGTAAATTTTGAAGGATATTATGCGAGGAGCAAAGCTGAGCGAGAAGATTTTTGCATTTTTATTTGTCTAAACACTGCACTCTTGGGCCCTCCAGAGCCTAAAAGTGTGTTGCGGTCTTTATAGTCAGTATTTGCTATACATTTTTGTGTGCACTTTTTCAAATTTTCCGGGGGGGACGATCCCCCCCTAAAAAAATTGAGGGGGGACGTGTCCCCCTTCCCCGGGATCGCCGCCCCTGATTATGAATATGTATGTCCTATCTGTGAAATTTAAACGTTAGCAGTGTCCGAATATTCAAATTATGCAAGGAAACCCGTTTACTTGCTACACTTCACTGTCAGAAACTATTTAGTGACTGACTGGCTTTTTTCTTCTTTGGTAATAACATACATAAAATGAGCTGTAAAGGGTACATGAGCATTTGTCTACATCAATAACCCACTTCTTGTAATGACCAAAATTAAACTGATTGAATCTTTGCGCAGCACAAAACGTACGACCATTCGGTACAATGGTCCGAAAATCAGACTATTACTTACTGACTTGGTAGGACTTAAGTAGATTCGACAACTAATAGTCGTTATTTTTCCACATAAAGACATTTTCAAGCCCCCTTTTTAGAGAAGTTCTAAATTAGTATTATCTTTCATGTGCCGTTGGAATTTAAACCTTTCATTTTCGGGCCTACAAATGGGACATAGTACCTTTAAAGTTTTCGCAGAGATGATAATTATTTAGCCATTATTATACCCCTTTCTGTTGGAATGCATGGTGCCATTTGTTGATGTACATGTATATACATATATATATATATATATATATATAACAAAAACAAACACAAAATTTGAAGATGGGAAGATTCATGGTTTAAATCCAAAATTTGTAGGGGATACGTGGCCTAAATGTTCGTCGCGCATTACGTCGAAAATTCATCATTCGAAAAACTGTTAGATTTAAAGCATTAATCTTCTCTTTTTCATCATTTTCATCATCTTACGCCAATACCAGGACTAAATAAAGGATATATATGTATAAATATATAGAGAGAATTTGGATAGACACATTCGTTTTTTAGTCTCCAAAACGTTATGGACCTGGGCTAGTAATGTTTTACTAATAATACTAGCGGGATGAATGCTAGCAGAAGTGGATAGTGCTGTAGGTCATTTACAATGTCAAAACCAAAAGCACTCACCTTTTAAAATGTCTCTGCATTCCATACCGCAGTGTTATCATGGACCGCCTAGCCTACTGTACAATAGGCCATTTTCGTAATGTAATGTAACCAAATTTAATGCAAAGTCTTTGTGAAGTGCCTCAATACAAATTATTTCAATCACCTGATAAGAATAATAGTATTTCAATAGTCAGAATGCAAACTGCATATATTAAGTGTTGCTAGGTAGGTCAAGCCATAATGTTTGTCCAACCTGGCAACAACTAATGTATGCAGTTCAGATTCTTTCTATTGAAATACTATTATTCTTATCAGGTGAATGAATAATTTGTATTGAGGCACTTCACAAAGACTTATGCATTAAATTTGGTTACATCACGAAAATGGCCTATTCACCATTCGATCTACGAACCTTCACATAACTTATTCAGTTTAGTTGCTAGAGTCTATAAATGTTTCTGGAATTGTTGTAAATCCTTTGTGTTCACTGTAAGCTTTCAGCACATTCTCAGCTACATTGATGACTTTCTTAGTAGAACGGGAATCTTTTCGTTAATTTTTTCGTCAAATTCTCCTTCACGGCTCGTTGAAGCTGCCATTTTGACGAAAACAAATTTGTTGCAATTTCATATTTCACGCTGCAATGCGTGTATAATATTTGTGTGCAAAGCGGCGCCGGCGGTGTACGTACCGCACGTGTGTAGCGCTTTGAACTTGTAGTGTGAGCTTGAGGTATTACGCAAATTACGTCATATCTCTGGATATAACGGCGTTATATTCAGAGGTATGATGTAATTTACGTCATGATTGAAAACATAACGTTTCTCATCCTTGTAGCGATGGTCATGTGATATTATTTTGACAAACCGCACATTAGTTTCTATATAGGTAATTTAATATTTATGTTTATAGACTAGGGTTTATAATCTGTTTATAGACTCTATCTAATTGGGTAATTAAGAACATGTTTTACAAGAAAGTGAAACCCATTAAAATGGTGAACATTACGTTATTGAAATAATCATTATCAATAAGTTTTGTTTAAATCATTATTGTTCCTCTTAAAACATGCGGAAAATTGAATGGGTATAGGACTCTTTCTATGGCGGGGAAGGAACGGAAATCCATTCTAAACAATGATTTCTATTTTATGTGACACTGGGAGTAATAAAGAGACATTACTAAAAAAAATTATCACATAATAAAGAAGTTATATTTATTATAAAACATTTTCTTTGAAATTCAGTTATTGCACCTACCCATTATTTAATAATTGTCTCATTCACTTCCTTATTGAGGTCTCTTTTATTTTCTTTCTTTTTCTTTTACCCGTGTCCCCCTCTCTCTCTATCTCTCTCTCATTCCCCCTCTCATCTTCAGTTTCCTTCTTCGCATATCCCAACTTTCTTTCCATTAAATAAATTTTTATGAATCAAGTCATTAATCGTTCTTTCAAAATCTATAAGCTGTTATAAAACAATTAAGGTTTGTTCTTATGCTAAGAATGCCATTATTAAACTTGTTTAAATATGTGCGACGCGTGATTGTTTTAGTAAATCTCAAACAAATATATCGAATTGAGTTGAATTGTTATACTTCACTACGTCTGTCTCTTCTCTCTCTGTACCTAAATAAACGTTTGTACCTACAACTTTTTGTCCCCTTCTTTTTCTATTTTTCTGATATCGAACCAGTGTTTCCCAATTTTCCGTACGGTTTCATTCTTCTTATACTCTTTTCACACTTGTTTTGCTTAACCCCGTACTTTGCTTAGCCCCGTACTATCCTTAACCCCTTACTAACTTTTTTGGCTTTTCTCACTGCAATTCGTTAGCCCCGTACTAGCCATAGCGTGAATATTCATTAATTCGCTCCACTGCGTAGTCCCGGACTATTTTTGTTTCTGTTCTCATTCATTTTGCTTGGCACCGCAATTGCGGAGTTAGCACCACAATTTCGGGGTTAGCCTTGCTATTTTGCAGGGCCAGCTAACCCTGTACTATAGGTGGGGCTAGCCCACTTTGTAAAAACGTGTCTGAACAGAAAGTGGAATAAGCTTAACCCCGGACTATAGGTAGGGCTAAGACCCCCTTAACCCCACCTATAGTCCGTGGTTAAGCAAATTTTGCCAGTGTGAAAAGAAAGTGGAATAAGCTTAACCCTGACTATAGGTGGGGCTAAACCCCCTTTAACCCCACCTATAGTACGGGGTTAAGCAACATTTTGCCAGTGTGAAAAGAAAGTGGAATTGACTATAGGTGGGGCTAAGACCCCCCTTTAGCCCCACCTATAGTACGGGGTTAAGCAAAATTTTGCCAGTGTGAAAACAGTATTAGTTAATAACCAATTTTCTTACACCCTACATCCTACACCAAGTACAACCAAGTAAACAATCTAACCCTCAGTACCTAATGTAGGTGATGACGTACACCCTACACCAAGTACAACCAAGTAAACAATCCAACCCTCAGTACCTAATGTAGGTGATGACGTACGCCCTACACCAAGTTAGTACAACCAAGTAAACCATCCAACCCTCAGTACCTAATGTAGGTGATTAATGGGGAAGCTTACACCCTACACCAAGTACAACCAAGTAAACAATCCAACCCTCAGTACCTAATGTAGGTGATTAATGGGGAGCTTACACCCTACACCAAGCACAACCAAGTAAACAATCCAACCCTCAGTACCTAATGTAGGTGATTAATGGGAGAGCTTACACCCTACACCAAGCACAACCAAGTAAACAATCCAACCCTCAGTACCTAATGTAGGTGATTAATGGGGGAGCTTACACCCTACACCAAGCACAACCAAGTAAACAATCCAACCCTCAGTACCTAATGTAGGTGATTAATGGGGAGCTTACACCCTACACCAAGCACAACCAAGTAAACAATCCAACCCTCAGTACCTAATGTAGGTGATTAATGGGAGAGCTTACACCCTACACCAAGCACAACCAAGTAAACAATCCAACCCTCAGTACCTAATGTAGGTGATTAATGGGGAGCTTACACCCTACACCAAGTACAACCAAGTAAACAATCCAACCCTCAGTACCTAATGTAGGTGATTAATGGGTGAGCTTACACCCTACACCAAGTACAACCAAGTAAACAATCCAACCCTCAGTACCTAATGTAGGTGATGAATGGGGGAGCTTACACCCTACACCAAGTACAACCAAGTAAACAATCCAACCCTCAGTACCTAATGTAGGTGATTAATGGGGAGCTTACACCCTACACCAAGTACAACCAAGTAAACAATCCAACCCTCAGTACCTAATGTAGGTGATTAATGGGGAGCTTACACCCTACACCAAGCACAACCAAGTAAACAATCCAACCCTCAGTACCTAATGTAGGTGATTAATGGGGAGCTTACACCCTACACCAAGTACAACCAAGTAAACAATCCAACCCTCAGTACCTAATGTAGGTGATTAATGGGGAGCTTACACCCTACACCAAGTACAACCAAGTAAACAATCCAACCCTCAGTACCTAATGTAGGTGATTAATGGGGAGCTTACACCCTACACCAAGCACAACCAAGTAAACAATCCAACCCTCAGTACCTAATGTAGGTGATTAATGGGAGAGCTTACACCCTACACCAAGCACAACCAAGTAAACAATCCAACCCTCAGTACCTAATGTAGGTGATTAATGGGGAGCTTACACCCTACACCAAGTACAACCAAGTAAACAATCCAACCCTCAGTACCTAATGTAGGTGATTAATGGGGAGCTTACACCCTACACCAAGTACAACCAAGTAAACAATCCAACCCTCAGTACCTAATGTAGGTGATTAATGGGGAGCTTACACCCTACACCAAGTACAACCAAGTAAACAATCCAACCCTCAGTACCTAATGTAGGTGATTAATGGGGAGCTTACACCCTACACCAAGCACAACCAAGTAAACAATCCAACCCTCAGTACCTAATGTAGGTGATTAATGGGGAGCTTACACCCTACACCAAGTACAACCAAGTAAACAATCCAACCCTCAGTACCTAATGTAGGTGATTAATGGGGAGCTTACACCCTACACCAAGCACAACCAAGTAAACAATCCAACCCTCAGTACCTAATGTAGGTGATTAATGGGGAGCTTACACCCTACACCAAGCACAACCAAGTAAACAATCCAACCCTCAGTACCTAATGTAGGTGATTAATGGGGAGCTTACACCCTACACCAAGTACAACCAAGTAAACAATCCAACCCTCAGTACCTAATGTAGGTGATTAATGGGGAGCTTACACCCTACACCAAGTACAACCAAGTAAACAATCCAACCCTCAGTACCTAATGTAGGTGATTAATGGGGAGCTTACACCCTACACCAAGCACAACCAAGTAAACAATCCAACCCTCAGTACCTAATGTAGGTGATTAATGGGGAGCTTACACCCTACACCAAGTACAACCAAGTAAACAATCCAACCCTCAGTACCTAATGTAGGTGATTAATGGGGAGCTTACACCCTACACCAAGCACAACCAAGTAAACAATCCAACCCTCAGTACCTAATGTAGGTGATTAATGGGGAGCTTACACCCTACACCAAGCACAACCAAGTAAACAATCCAACCCTCAGTACCTAATGTAGGTGATTAATGGGGAGCTTACACCCTACACCAAGCACAACCAAGTAAACAATCCAACCCTCAGTACCTAATGTAGGTGATTAATGGGGAGCTTACACCCTACACCAAGCACAACCAAGTAAACAATCCAACCCTCAGTACCTAATGTAGGTGATTAATGGGAGCTTACACCCTACACCAAGCACAACCAAGTAAACAATCCAACCCTCAGTACCTAATGTAGGTGATTAATGGGGAGCTTACACCCTACACCAAGTACAACCAAGTAAACAATCCAACCCTCAGTACCTAATGTAGGTGATTAATGGGGAGCTTACACCCTACACCAAGTACAACCAAGTAAACAATCCAACCCTCAGTACCTAATGTAGGTGATTAATGGGGAGCTTACACCCTACACCAAGCACAACCAAGTAAACAATCCAACCCTCAGTACCTAATGTAGGTGATTAATGGGGAGCTTACACCCTACACCAAGTACAACCAAGTAAACAATCCAACCCTCAGTACCTAATGTAGGTGATTAATGGGGAGCTTACACCCTACACCAAGCACAACCAAGTAAACAATCCAACCCTCAGTACCTAATGTAGGTGATTAATGGGGAGCTTACACCCTACACCAAGCACAACCAAGTAAACAATCCAACCCTCAGTACCTAATGTAGGTGATTAATGGGGAGCTTACACCCTACACCAAGTACAACCAAGTAAACAATCCAACCCTCAGTACCTAATGTAGGTGATTAATGGGGAGCTTACACCCTACACCAAGCACAACCAAGTAAACAATCCAACCCTCAGTACCTAATGTAGGTGATTAATGGGGAGCTTACACCCTACACCAAGCACAACCAAGTAAACAATCCAACCCTCAGTACCTAATGTAGGTGATTAATGGGGAGCTTACACCCTACACCAAGTACAACCAAGTAAACAATCCAACCCTCAGTACCTAATGTAGGTGATTAATGGGGAGCTTACACCCTACACCAAGCACAACCAAGTAAACAATCCAACCCTCAGTACCTAATGTAGGTGATTAATGGGGAGCTTACACCCTACACCAAGCACAACCAAGTAAACAATCCAACCCTCAGTACCTAATGTAGGTGATTAATGGGGAGCTTACACCCTACACCAAGCACAACCAAGTAAACAATCCAACCCTCAGTACCTAATGTAGGTGATTAATGGGGAGCTTACACCCTACACCAAGCACAACCAAGTAAACAATCCAACCCTCAGTACCTAATGTAGGTGATTAATGGGGAGCTTACACCCTACACCAAGTACAACCAAGTAAACAATCCAACCCTCAGTACCTAATGTAGGTGATTAATGGGGAGCTTACACCCTACACCAAGCACAACCAAGTAAACAATCCAACCCTCAGTACCTAATGTAGGTGATTAATGGGGAGCTTACACCCTACACCAAGCACAACCAAGTAAACAATCCAACCCTCAGTACCTAATGTAGGTGATTAATGGGGAGCTTACACCCTACACCAAGCACAACCAAGTAAACAATCCAACCCTCAGTACCTAATGTAGGTGATTAATGGGGAGCTTACACCCTACACCAAGCACAACCAAGTAAACAATCCAACCCTCAGTACCTAATGTAGGTGATTAATGGGGAGCTTACACCCTACACCAAGTACAACCAAGTAAACAATCCAACCCTCAGTACCTAATGTAGGTGATTAATGGGGAGCTTACACCCTACACCAAGTACAACCAAGTAAACAATCCAACCCTCAGTACCTAATGTAGGTGATTAATGGGGAGCTTACACCCTACACCAAGCACAACCAAGTAAACAATCCAACCCTCAGTACCTAATGTAGGTGATTAATGGGGAGCTTACACCCTACACCAAGCACAACCAAGTAAACAATCCAACCCTCAGTACCTAATGTAGGTGATTAATGGGGAGCTTACACCCTACACCAAGCACAACCAAGTAAACAATCCAACCCTCAGTACCTAATGTAGGTGATTAATGGGGAGCTTACACCCTACACCAAGCACAACCAAGTAAACAATCCAACCCTCAGTACCTAATGTAGGTGATTAATGGGGAGCTTACACCCTACACCAAGTACAACCAAGTAAACAATCCAACCCTCAGTACCTAATGTAGGTGATTAATGGGGAGCTTACACCCTACACCAAGCACAACCAAGTAAACAATCCAACCCTCAGTACCTAATGTAGGTGATTAATGGGGAGCTTACACCCTACACCAAGCACAACCAAGTAAACAATCCAACCCTCAGTACCTAATGTAGGTGATTAATGGGTGAGCTTACACCCTACACCAACCACAACCAAGTAAACAATCCAACCCTCAGTACCTAATGTAGGTGATTAATGGGGAGCTTACACCCTACACCACAACCAAGTAAACAATCCAACCCTCAGTACCTAATGTAGGTGATTAATGGGGAGCTTACACCCTACACCAAGTACAACCAAGTAAACAATCCAACCCTCAGTACCTAATGTAGGTGATTAATGGGGAGCTTACACCCTACACCAAGCACAACCAAGTAAACAATCCAACCCTCAGTACCTAATGTAGGTGATTAATGGGGAGCTTACACCTACACCAAGCACAACCAAGTAAACAATCCAACCCTCAGTACCTAATGTAGGTGATTAATGGGGAGCTTACACCCTACACCAAGCACAACCAAGTAAACAATCCAACCCTCAGTACCTAATGTAGGTGATTAATGGGGAGCTTACACCCTACACCAAGTACAACCAAGTAAACAATCCAACCCTCAGTACCTAATGTAGGTGATTAATGGGGAGCTTACACCCTACACCAAGCACAACCAAGTAAACAATCCAACCCTCAGTACCTAATGTAGGTGATTAATGGGGAGCTTACACCCTACACCAAGCACAACCAAGTAAACAATCCCCTCAGTACCTAATGTAGGTGATTAATGGGGAGCTTACACCTACACCAAGCACAACCAAGTAAACAATCCAACCCTCAGTACCTAATGTAGGTGATTAATGGGGAGCTTACACCCTACACCAAGCACAACCAAGTAAACAATCCAACCCTCAGTACCTAATGTAGGTGATTAATGGGGGAGCTTACACCCTACACCAAGTACAACCAAGTAAACAATCCAACCCTCAGTACCTAATGTAGGTGATTAATGGGGGAGCTTACACCCTACACCAAGCACAACCAAGTAAACAATCCAACCCTCAGTACCTAATGTAGGTGATGAATGGGGGAGCTTACACCCTACACCAAGCACAACCAAGTAAACAATCCAACCCTCAGTACCTAATGTAGGTGATTAATGGGGAGCTTACACTACACCAAGTACAACCAAGTAAACAATCCAACCCTCAGTACCTAATGTAGGTGATTAATGGGGGACACCCTACACCAAGTACAACCAAGTAAACAATCCAACCCTCAGTACCTAATGTAGGTGATTAATGGGAGAGCTTACACCCTACACCAAGCACAACCAAGTAAACAATCCAACCCTCAGTACCTAATGTAGGTGATTAATGGGGAGCTTACACCTACACCAAGTACAACCAAGTAAACAATCCAACCCTCAGTACCTAATGTAGGTGATGAATGGGAGCTTACACCCTACACCAAGCACAACCAAGTAAACAATCCAACCCTCAGTACCTAATGTAGGTGATTAATGGGGAGCTTACACCCTACACCAAGCACAACCAAGTAAACAATCCAACCTCAGTACCTAATGTAGGTGATTAATGGGAGCTTACACCCTACACCAACCACAACCAAGTAAACAATCCAACCCTCAGTACCTAATGTAGGTGATTAATGGGACTTACACCAAGCACAACCAAGTAAACAATCCAACCCTCAGTACCTAATGTAGGTGATTAATGGGAGCTTACACCCTACACCAAGTACAACCAAGTAAACAATCCAACCCTCAGTACCTAATGTAGGTGATTAATGGGGAGCTTACACCCTACACCAACACAACCAAGTAAACAATCCAACCCTCAGTACCTAATGTAGGTGATTAATGGGGAGCTTACACCCTACACCAAGCACAACCAAGTAAACAATCCAACCCTCAGTACCTAATGTAGGTGATTAATGGGGGCTTACACTACACCAAGTACAACCAAGTAAACAATCAACCCTCAGTACCTAATGTAGGTGATTAATGGGAAGCTTACACAAGTACAACCAAGTAAACAATCAACCCTCAGTACCTAATGTAGGTGATGAATGGGGACTTACACC
>CP137678.1:29616612-29709518 GCA_037976565.1 Mesocentrotus franciscanus | reverse complement strand
AGCCTAGTGATATACAAGGAGAACAGCAATGGCCCTCCGACTGACCCCTGCGGGACGCCACACCTGAGCTTGACAGGATCAGATCTTTCATGATTTACACATACCAATTGCTGCCGTTCATCCAAATAGGACATGAACCATTCAAGTGCGCTGTCACGAATTCCAATGGATGACAATACATTGCCAAGAATAAGATGGTCCACAGGATCAAATGCTGCCGACAGGTCTAATAACACGACTGCTGTGATCCTACCAACATCCATTTCCGTCAGGATGTTGTTAGACAGGTTGACGAGCAGGGTCTCAACACTGTGATTTGCACGATAGGCCGACTGGTGATTGTCGAGTAGATCAATCTCCTGTAGGTAATCATACAATCTAGAAAAGGCTACCCGCTCCAGAAGTTTCGACAAGTAAGGTAGATTTGAGACTGGACGATAGTTCTGGAGACATTCTGGATCTAATGAAGGCTTCTTCAGTAGTGGATGAATGTAAGCGATCTTTAAGGCTTTCGGAACTTTCTCACTCTGCAGGCTCAGATTGACCATATCTGCAATGTAAGGAGATATGATAGCGGCACATTCTTTCAGAAGCTTAGTTGGAATTGGATCAAGCTCACATGATTTCACAGGGTTGTTGCAGATAAGTGTCTCAATTTCCACTGAAGTAGTATCTGCAAGTGTTGCAAGTCCAATACAAGACAGTGGTGAAAGTGGAGCAACATCAGTACAGAGGTGCCTTCGAATACTGTCAATCTTGGAAACAAAGAACTGGCTGAAGAGCGACGCTAGGGATTTATTGCATGCGTTCGCTGGAAGTGCAGATGCCTGTTTGCGATTAAAGAGTACATTAGCAACTTTGAACATCTTCTTGGAATCGTTACCACAGTCACTTATTGATTGCTGGTAGTAGGCATGTTTTGATTTGCGGAGAAGAGAGTGCACATGTTGTTTCTGTTTACAATACAATTGACGATCGATCTCCAACTTCGAAAAACGCCACTTCTTAGACTTTTCCAGGCGCCTACGTTCTTGTTTCTCACTTTTAATTTCGTGATGTAGATGTGATTCAATCAGTAATGTTTTAAACAAAGAGTTACAATCTTGGATGAATGCAAATAGACTCTCTGCGAACTCCAGTAAAACAGTATGCATGCTTTTAGGGACCAAGTTTATGCTTTCTAAGCGTGATATTCTGAATTTAGAGTTAATAATAATAATAGTTCAGTTCTTGTATAGCGCATAATACGTTATGAAATAACATCTCTATGCGCTTCCAAAGAGCTTTGGAAATTATTACCCTAGCTTTAGCTCCGGCAGCCGATATCAGCGCACAGTGCATTTCAAGGAATAATCCTACCAGGTACCCATTTACCTCACCTGGGTTGAGTGTGGCAAATGTAGATCAATATCTTGCCAAAGGACATTAGTGCCGCGGCGGGACTCGAACCGCGGACCTTGTGATCGATAGTCCGGTGACGTATCCACTCGACCACAACACCTCTACGTTAAATGCCACTAAGCTAAATCAAATAAAAAAATTCAAATATCTTGGAGTAAATGTAGATTGTGAACTTAAGTAAAATATTCATATAGAGCAACTGAACAAAAGAATTGGGAAAATTATTGGTTTCTTGAGGAGATTGAGATATTTTATTAATGAGTCAAATCTGAAACTAATTGATATGTCTGTAGTTATTCCTCACTATGACTATTCGGATACTGTTTGGCAAACTGCAAATAATAATAATTTTGATCAACTTCAGAAGCTTCAGAATCGGGCAGGAAGAATTATGCTTCAGGTTAAACCTTAAGAACATAAATCTATTCATCAGATTCACGATACCCTTAATTGGGACACTCTACAATCTCGACGTAGGAGACATATGTACTCGTTATTGTTTAAAACATTACATTATTTAACACCTCAATATATGACTGATAAATTTGTTTTTAACGAAAAGTGTTACGGGCTAAGATATAATGAAAATGTAATGCTTCCGAAACCAAGAACCAATCAGTGTAAACGTACATTCTTGTATCATGGATCCGTGTTAATAAATGAACTACCTCTTAAGTTCCGTCAGTTAGGCACACTAAATTTGTGCAACAAACATGTTCAAAAATACTTTAATTATTTTGATATTTGAATTTCGCAATCCCGTTGGCTTTTGCCGTGAACATAGTCAATGTAATAACAAACTAAATTAGATAATGTGTAGAATATTTTAAAACTAATTAAATCAATTGTTAGCAGGGTGTGTGATAAGGGTGGGGTCGTATTCGGTTACATTAGGGATATTAATGATTTTTTTTTTTTTAATTTTTTGTTTAATTTAATTTAATTTAATTTAGTTTAGTACATGTACAGTATATTGTAATTAAGCCTTACTCTTTTGTTATATTATGACTTATTATATTATCATTATATTGGAATCCATGGAAGAACAGAGCCCATAGGTTAATGGCTTTGAAATGGACTATCCAACATTTTTATTATTCTATTATTGTTATATAAGTCTTTGATTCTGTTAATATTGTATTATTGTTTTTATGATTTTAGGAAATAAAACAAACAAAACACAACAAACGAAAGTTATATGACTTGATTATTCTCAAATCGCAGCCCTCTCACTGGCTCATTCACACCTATTTAAGTCAACACAACGCACTCAATGTTATTCCTCATTGGTCAACCTTTGACCCACACCGGCGCCCTGGGCGCGGCTAGCGTTAATTAAGCTAGCTCGCGTAAAAATTCGCGCTCGAATTCAATCCATGCCACGAGCAGCCCGGCTCATATCCACATCGTTCATCACTATAAAGGGCCAATTTTCCTCAATGAGGTGAGTTATATCATTATTCTTCCTGAATTATTCTTCATCAGTACTCTGTAAGAAATGTTTAACCCTGAGATTCATACCAGATTTGTAAAACCAAATTCTCGATCTGCACGACATACTGCAGACATGTGACAGGGCACAGCCACATGTTGGGGATCCGGACAGTAGATTAAAAACAGCAATTCGAAGAAGTTGACATACAATATTTCATAATTATAAAAAATAAAAAAATATTCATGATGGTTTGTGTTATTTGATGAATATTTTCAGTTAAATGCGAAGGCAAAAGAGAAGTCTTCATGTGTGTTAGTTGTCCGGACATTCACCCCCAATCATACTGCACACTCAGTCAGACATGCACATTACTCGCACTTGAATCTCGGGGCACTTTCTCTCACGTCCTCTATCAAATTTCTCCTATTGGTGTATGGTAGCGAGCAATCTAAAGGCACAATGACATGGGCAAGTGTCTGAAATAAAACTAGACAATGATTTCGTTCTCTATATTCTCAATAATGCTATCTAAAGAAGATGTAAGAGTATCAATCACCATTCGCACTTAACTACTGTAACTAATGTATAACCAGAAAACGTACTACTATAAGAAAGAATCCGTTAGCCTAATTTTTTAAAGTGAACAATAACAAGTAACACTTTATTAAAATATTTCAACAAACAATGAGGCGTTCGAGCCTAATTCATATGCATGTCATGTCAAATGTAATTTAATTCACGTATGTATGCAATGCAAATAATATCAGAAATTAAATGTACATTTCATTGTTATATACATATGTGTTGTTACTTTTGTCCGACGACAAATAATTTAACTAAGTAATACTATCGTAAAGTATGGATAGTATATTCAGTGTTACGTTATTACAGTTATAGGGACAGGTTTGTGATTTAGATCACTAACAACTGAATTCTACCCTAAAGTGTACCTTTCCTTTCATATGAAAACAGAAGTTTGAAGTTTATTAACAACAACAAAATGTATGTACATCATAAAACAAAGTATGCAAGACAAAATAACAAAATACAAACTGTACATAATGTACAAAACAATGAATTACTGTAAAAGCTTAATTAATGCTTACATAAAGCACATTTATACAAAAGTTCAAGTTGTTGCTAAAAGAAAACCAAAAGTTAGCACAAGTGCTAGTCGAGATCGGTTTTCTCTGTTCACTATATATCGATAGCGTATCTCTTCATTACTATAGCATTATACTAGTTCTTACAATTATATTGTATACATTCAAAATACAAAACATTACTAACTGCTAACATACAAGATAATTTATTTGTTCATAAAATAAATTGTGAGGGTATTACGAAATGAATATCTTGTTTTCTGTTCTCTAATCTTCTGATTCTATTCAGGGCTTAACACAACATATATAGCCTCTCAACTACGGTCAATCTAGGCTAACCAGCAGCCATCCAACAATTACTCCAATCCAAGTTTGAGCCCAAGTACACAACTTTCTAACGTTCTGCAATGGGAATTTCACTAACGGGCCTCTCCGCCCCTAGCCCAATATGCTAGCTCACTCTGTCGGCTAACCATGTGATTTTACATACCAAGGTTTTTACGATAACATAGCATCAAATTTCCAATTCGTACGTATCACTAACTCCAGAATTAACTAATCAGTTTTAAACGTTCTTCAATCCAAAGACAACCAGTTTATCTAAGAATTCGTCCCTCCCTGTCTGTAATTCAGTGCTAAACCTACATTTAACTGTCCAATATCAATAATTGACACATATTGCTATGATCTGTGATAAACTCTTAGTAATCGTAATCAAAGTTTCTTACTGTACAACTTCTGAGTGCCAAGAGAGAGTGTGAGTTAACAGATTCACATCCAGGTTGCTTTTAAAAGTGCACTCATATTTAGATCAATTATTTATATTCTATTTACACATAGGAACATAAATTCAAGTAAAATGCTGCTTTTGTCCTTTATAGATACATTTACAAGGCATCCACTATCTTACAGATTGAACTAAAGTTATTCATTAAGTTACTATGTACAGGTATAAAATACATGTTAAAAAATTAGTCCTTATATTATTAAGCATGCAAATATGTACAAGATGAATTAGCTAGAATTCTGGTACTGAAAATAAACTATAGTTAAACTTAATCTTAAATCTAGATCTAAAGGATGCCTCTAAATGAATGTGCTTGTAATCTCTCTGTGCTACAACTCAGTGACCTCAATCTTCCTCCTGATCTGAGAAACTCAGAAAGAAAATAAAGGGGGATTGCCATTAATCCTCATTACCAAGTCCTTCAGAAAGCACTTAGAGCCGTCGGTCCTCTGGTTGCTTATTTTAATACAAACATTTACTTACAGCAGTTAGGTTTCAAAGAAAATACATCATCAACAAGCATTACATAGCTTCTTTACTTAACATCACTTTTTTATACTTCACTTTACCTTTCCCAACCTCATTTTACTTTTATTTTATTTTCTTTACCTAACAATGTAAGGTTACAACGGAAATAGCACAGCAAAGAGTGTATTTCCTACGAAAAATAAAATACTTCAGTGAGTGTGGATAGGGAGATTTTGAGTTTGTTTATGTTTTTATAGTACAGAGTGTTACTTTACTTAATTTTACTGTATGGTTTTCAGGTTGAAGAAAAGGTAATCATGAAAAACAGGAAAAATAGCCAAACATGTAGAAATTATCACTAGCGTAAAGCGGGACTTGGGGAAGATTATACAAAGAGAATCCTCCAAAAAGCCAAAGAAAGCATGACAAATGCCCTACCAAAGAGCACTAGTGCATCGACTTGGTTTTCGAACCGAGGACATCCCGGTTACAAGACCACCGCTCTACCACTGAGCCTTTGAGCCTAAGCCAAAATTTAGATTCAATAAACTATATTTTGTAGTTCAACGACACCCTATGCGGTTTTGAATGTTCTGTATAAAGCCTGAAATACATCTAGGTCATTATTTTCTTTCCATTGTAGTTCAGATGTCTTATTCTGAATTGTACATACACAGAGGAAGAATCTTTTAAAGAAGTTGATATCAAAATCAATTTGTACAGCATGTATTTATTCATTGTGATTATTAAGATTACAGCTTTTAACCTTTACTTTACATTGGCATTGATAACAAAGGCTATAAATTCAACCTTTGTTTCGATACCGTAACTTGAGACGAGACTCTGAGAACTATGCCTGATTCACCGGAAAATATTTATGGTCACTGAAACTACAAGTGTGCAATAGCATTATGACACTACATCCTCGCCATTTCCTCATTATATTTTGAGCTAAGTACAGCTTTTGTCACGAGTGATTATACCAAAATTACAGATCATTATTAACCGATTTGTACTGACATATTATATGATATTAAAATGATAATATATCATATTGTAATTATATATACATATTTATTCGCGTGCGCGCACACACACACATACATATATATAAATATATATGTATATATATATAAAAGTGCGAGAATTCTCAACTCTGACATGACAACGGGTGTTCCAGAAAATGTAGGCGTGAAGAAAATAGTCTAGGAACGTGAGACGTAGCTGTACTTTACCATTTTATTACGAGCTTTCGGCTTGTGAGGCCTTCTTCAGGTTCTGAAGTGCAAACACATACAGAAACAAATACATTGTATGAACATGGCATAAAAACTTAATATCACTCAATCATAGTCAAGCATCATTTACATAGCAAAAATTAGTACGAGAAATACTTCGGAATAAACTTAGAAATGATTATGCAATTTCAAAGTGTTTTACCTTGCTTGTGTGTTGGGCTGGCGGTGCTGTGTGTGTGTTTATTCAGTTGATGTGATATATGTGTACGTGTAATAAGGGATGTGCGGTCAATTGTGGATTACTGACCTGTGACACGGATGTTACTGATCTATGACACAGCCGGTGTCATGAGCTGTGTCTAGGGAGGGGAGAGGGAGTCATGACACCGGCTGTGTCATAGATCAGTAACATCCGTGTCACAGGTCAGTAATCCACAATTGACCGCACATCCCTTATTACACGTACACATATATCACATCAACTGAATAAACACACACACAGCACCGCCAGCCCAACACACAAGCAAGGTAAAACACTTTGAAATTGCATAATCATTTCTAAGTTTATTCCGAAGTATGTCTCGTACTAATTTTTGTTATGTACATGATGCTTGACTATGATTGAGTGATATTAAGTTTTTATGCCATGTATATCTGTTCATACAATGTATTTGTTTCTGTATGTGTTTGCACTTCAGAACCTGAAGAAGGCCTCACAAGCCGAAAGCTCGTAGTAAAATTGTAAAGTACAGCTACGTCTCACGTTCCTAGACTATTTTCTTCACGCCTATGTATATATATATATGTAGACAATACATATTTTATATTTCTGACTTTATATAGAATGTCAATCGAGTTGATTTGATTTGAATATAAATCAGAGAAACAATTCGATGTCGATTGGATGACAGAAATAAATGATGACGATGACGATGATACTACTACTACTACTACTACTACTACTTCTATTACTACTACTACTACTACTAGTAATAATAATAA
Source organism: Mesocentrotus franciscanus (assembly GCA_037976565.1). Classification (NCBI taxonomy): domain Eukaryota; kingdom Metazoa; phylum Echinodermata; class Echinoidea; order Camarodonta; family Strongylocentrotidae; genus Mesocentrotus; species Mesocentrotus franciscanus. Next base: position 29,702,084 of record CP137678.1, on the reverse strand, counting down.
TAATAATAGTATGTATAATTAATTACCCATAAGCAACTAAATCACCAATGATAACGATTGGTTCAATTTCCGCTCACGAGACCTAAGTGCTTCAATGGGTTTCAAGTTTCGACAATAACGTGTAATTAAGATTGCCTGAAGATTATGCCTAAAGTATCGAATAACATTCTATAATGACAAGCATTGATAGATTGATTAAAAAAAAAAATTATTCCCAGAATAATAGGAAATAATGTGTATAATACAATCAACATCAATATTTTAGTACTTTCTTAAAAATTACTATAATCGTGAATTTGCTCGACTTCAATATGTATTTGAATCACTTTAAGTGTATTCCTCCTCATAAGACAATATTGTAATACACTGTTGGCTAAGATGTTGGAATATTTTTTTCTTCTTACCTCATACATGAAATGATTGGGATAATACGGTTTTTCTTAATAGATTTGAAATTATCTGCTCATAACTTTCTTGATCAATCTCTATGACTCTTTAGATTGATCAGTAAAGTTCTGAGAAAATATGCACTCTATCAAGAATAAACCATAATCTCATAATCGCTTCATGAAAAGAGGTTTGAAAAATGTATTCCAAAATTATGAGCAACAGTGTAGTAATCATTACCAATAACAAGTTTTTAAGCGAAAATCTGTTGACAGTTATTTCTTTTTGTTCTTTCACATAGATGAGTCATACGTGGACGAAACCAAAACTATATTTTATATACAGAATGGTTTCTATTTGATGCTAGCCTTATTTCATTTTAATGGGAGCTTTGCGGATGTATCACAAACATAATACATGTAGTACTATTCAGTACCTTTAGACAAGTCATATAACTTGCATTATCTGATTATATTCAAAACAGTAGACCGGATTGTTATCAAGTCCCTTGTAATATAGGAGTTAATTTCAAATATGTTGTAAAAATAGTTTTTTCTTCCGGGGACCATGCATGTAGTACAAATAGGCGGAATTTGTCGCGCGGGGCCCTTGTGACCTTACATCCGCCACTGTCATCATGAAGATTTCATTTATTTATATGTGGAGAGGCACAGTTATATTATAAAGGTGTTCCTCTCCACATATACACAAATGAAATCTACATGAGAGTTATGCCTTTCTTTATACTCCAAGACCCATTTTGTTCTCCTGGGTACGGGATGACAAATGTCTTGCAATGTGATGTTGGTGTAGTGGTTTGGAATGTTAAAATCCCGAACCATGTCAATCTAGTAAAAGTGCATAAACATGATTACGGTGACAACATAATCATACATAGTGTAGATATCACACAGACACTCACCCACCAACATACACTGACACACGCCTACACCCACACAGACCCATTTATGCAAACACCTAAATAATACGAAAGGCATGCATGCATTCTTTGTTAGAATATAAGGCCACTCGGAAGTACTTCAGAAGGTGGAAAGTGTAATGAGGTCTATCAAACACCAACGAAGCCAGTTTTCCTAGTGAATATATTTGGTTATTTTTCTCTCATCGTGAGCTTGCCAACAAAAAATGGACATACATACAATTACCGAAAATGTATGTTCACTTTTGCGACAAAAACTCAAAAAAAATCAATAGGGGGATATGGCATTTGCCATCACTATCTGTCCTCTCAGCAGTCATCCGTTCAGTTCACCTATTGTTCAAACATTCAACATTTTGTAGATCCCAATTAACATGGATGATTAATGCGATTGAATCCTTGACCACCATAAAGACATCCATAAAAAAACCTACATTGAGATTTGGGGAACAGCGGCACTGTTCATCAGAGTCCGGAGAGACGTTATTGCTTACTGGCAAGACCAAAGCTGTTTTGAGGTGTTTTCGTTTTTGAGATGTTTTTGTTTCTAGGAGGGGTCATATAGAACATTGTCAATCATACCAGAGCCTTCTTCTTCCTCTTGGTGAGGGCGAATTCGGTTAGGCTTACATGTACAAGGTAAGTTTCGAAGGTTACTCAGTCCAGGGATCGCCGCGTAGTCATACTGGGGATCAGTAGACACAGAACAGGAAGGAGTGCCGTCAAAGTCTCTGTGGTCATCGTTCTGCACTGTGGCAAATCTTATATCTGGCGGTTCTCCGGAGTAATAACTTTGTTCTAGTGTGAAATAATCAGTGCTTGTAGATGGTTTTGTGTCATTTATTTCCCTCATCGATTTCTCTTTTGAGCTGTTTTCATTTTCAGTTTCAAGTGAATGATAATATGCCCCAGAGTCGTTTTTTGCCCCATCCTCTGCTTTCGCGATTCTTAGAGTGACGGGTGGACGGCCGTCGTTAATTTGCGAAGCTAATCGCTCATTTTTCATTGAATGTTGGTTTTCTATAGTCTCTTTGTCATGGGGAAGCGCCAACATCCCCCTTTCTTTATAGGGCCTGGCTAGCATTTCCCCACGGCCCTTCAAACTTCTTCCATGGGACACGTCTCTTCTAGGACCTCTACCCATTTCTCGTACCGATAATTTTGACACGTCACTTGTACCTTCCTTCATTTGCCTCGCCCTATTGTCTTCTACAGCACCCCCACGCGCATTCTTTTCCGACCATGCCACAGACCTCCCGCAACTATCGGACTTTGCACGAGGGGTTCTACGATCGGACTCGGGCCTTCCTGGAACCCTTCTCCCGCGGCAACTACACTCCGCACCATATTTACTATCTGAGCAACAGAACCCGCTGCATTCGTCATCTCCTTGCCAGTCATCTCCTTCTGTAACCTTCTGCATGCCTGACGGATTCCGCAGCGGAAGTGCAGAGTTGGATGGAAAACAGCGAGGTAGAGAGTTAAACCCTCGATGGGGGTTACTGGTGTTTTTGATACGACCTGACGCAGTTGTGTGATCGTATGCGTTCTCGGACGACAAACTTAATGAGGAAACGGAGTGGCCATTGGTGATGTTAACAGGATGATGTTGACTATGACCTGCAATGTTGTATATGTTATCTCTGCTTTGAGGCCTTTGGCGTCGAAATGTTAGCTCGGTAGGTATGGTGGGGCTCTCCGCTCGATGCCTGTCGTGTCTTCTCTTAAGCCTCCTGTTTGAAGTAGGGAGATACAGATATTACTAAAAATGTAATAACAATAATTTAATTTTACAACAAAGGAAGCCGCATCAGGAGCAATGCGGTTCGTCCTAAGATGCCCACAAGTATTATTACCCTATCAATTACCAGGAAGCCAATAACACCTTGATAGGGAATGGCAAATACAGCATGGCCAAATGAGTTAAGTGCCAGACTAGGATTCGAAACCTCAGCTTTTGGAGTGTATGAACTACTATTACACGTCACACGTCACATTTTGAACATAGACTGCATAACGACAAAGAAGAATACACAAATATCTTATAGAGGTAATAATAAATAAGGTGGAATCAGGGAGATGATAGACCCTGGTGGAATAGAAAGAGACTGCGCTAACACGAACAAAAGAAACATACATTATAAATAATAAATTGAGTTTGAAGTATGAGTTTGAGTTTGAAGTATTATTATCCAAACAAAAAGTACATCAATATAACAATCAAATGTGAATGTTTAACATTAAAAGGATAAACGGGACCAGAAAATAGCATTAAATGCTAATCGTTTCTGGTACCACTAACACACAAAAGTATCACAACAATGAATGAGAATATAATGAATAAATATGAATAACAGTATTGAATAGATACTTAAGCTACAAACTATTCTACATCTAGGCTAAAATATGTTCTGTGATTAAATACAAAGCTTTGGTATTTTACATTTTCAACCTTCGTAGACATATTATTTCGAAATCGAAAGATTAATGGACTAATTGGGGAGAGAAAAGAGAGAATGTTAACATAGTTAATGTCATGGTAATACGATTCTCAATCAAAAGAGCTTTACAAAAAGTGAATTTGAAATGATGCATGTTTAACACTTTTTATAAGCAAAATCGTTCTCCAACCTGATACAAAACCTTGTTTTATTTTATTAATTAATGTATTTGTTTATAATATTAATCTATTTACTGATTCATTCTTTCATTTAATCAGTGTTTTCTTATCATCTAAGGCGTGTGCGAAACAAATAAAAAATAAAAAATATAATATCGAAAAATTGAATTACCTTCCATACCTTCCAGAAACATAGCACGTAAGGCATGTGAGACATGCTACGACTGCGATAACGCCACCAACAACAGCTGCAACTTTTTTCCGACTGGAATCTAGTAGTAAATTAGAAAATGTAGCAACTATAGTAACGGTGGTGATGGTGTTAATAATAAGAATAGTAGTAATGATGTTGATGGTAATAATAATGATAATAATATTAAAATAATAATAGCAATGATAATAATAATATAATAATAGTGATGATGATAATAATGTAATAATAATAGAATAATGATAATTATAACAATATTTAACAATAATAAATAAACAAATGAATAAATAGTCATTATGACCCAGGCATTGGCAGGTGCTCATTTAATACACCTGGGTTGAAAAGAAAAAATGTGAGGGAAACAAATTTGTTCAAGGATTTAAAAGTCGACTGAGCAAGGATAGAGCCCGGGACCTCCCGACGTATAGAACCGTCATCATTATATCCCGGTGTTCTCATTATTTTCTTTTATATCTTTTACAAGATTTGCCTCAAATAGCATGAAGTTTGAATCATGAAAAGGACTGTTTCGATTTGTCAACGTTAAATCGAATGGCACCTGTACCATTCTAATGACGTGTACATAAATTGGAACGGTTATCTGATTTGATTTGATTTGATCATTTTTTAACGAAACATTAAAGATACACATATACAACAAAAAGATATATTCAATATACATGTACATAGAAGTACAAATAAGTTTCGTAAAACAAACTGGTAATGCATAATGCTAATCGAGGTAAGTCCCATCAACATAGTTACTAGACATTCAAACATATCTACATTTTACAATTTACATTGATATTGATATGAAGCAAATTAATACCCGGTTCTGGTTACCACACTTAATGAGTTATGTACACACATAAGGATTAATTCACAGCTTACACAATACTGTACCAACTAAATTGTAACCTAACATGGGCCGTTAAACAGAACATCTTGATTAATTAACAAACGTTTATATGTTAATGGCGGACAATCGTCGTTTATTCCGCTACAAAATAACACGAATCACCAAGCGTTTGATTTCCCCAAACTGTCCTTTTATTTGTTAATGACAGTCTCCACACTTACACCGAAAACATGAATATTCAAAGCACGTTATTCGCATGTTCCTAATACATGTCATATTAATGTTTGAATTAGGTCGGCTCCAAATCAAATGATATGTGTCAGCGTTATTGTTGTAACCAAAGCCGTTATATGGAAACATACCTGAACTTTCGCCAGAACTTTCGTCCGAAGATTCGCCTGAAATGGACGGATAGATAATTGTATGTGATGATATAGTCAATCGTAACTTTAATAAATAAAACACCTGCCAAAGACGAGTTGAGAACTTTTACATAATTTTATGATTTTTTTCTGATTTAGTAACAGATAAAGGGTCTTTAAAAACTATATTATACAGATAACATTATGGTAATTGTGCTATTGTAAGAAATGTTATACCATGGTAATCAACTATATATATATATATATATATACAAAGAAAATGTTATATTTTTAATTATATATATAAAAAGATACTTTATTGAAATTACATTGACAATAATTTTTAAAGGAGTGTTCTCCATTTCGACATGTTCAATTATTTATAAAGTCCGATTTTTCGAAGAAGGTCATGTCTATTTCAGATGATGATGATGGTGATAATGACAGTAATAATAATAATATTAATAACAATAATAGTAAGAATAAAACTGACCTCTATACACTTGTAAGTAGAATATTCCACCGCATGTCTGCAATACATCTCCAATTTGAGCAGTGCATGGAAAACCGCATCTAGAATCACAAACTGTGTCAGCTTTACCACAGGTGAATTTTCCACAGGAACACCAATATCCATTGAACAAAGCTGCGTAGGAATGGCTTCGATTTTTACATTGTTCTGTACATTGATCAATATCGTTGACAGATGAATTTATTTCCGGCACAAAACAAGAGAGGTTATAACATCCATAGTATGTCATATCTGGAAAGAAAAAAAAGTTTTAGATTTTTAACATTTGGGGTTACATAGTAATGAAATTACTTTTCTTACTCGGGATGATAATTCAATGCACATCAACGATACCGAGGGGGAAGGAATGCTCCATCTTCAAAATTGAAGTTTTTCTTTGTTTTCTTTCTTCGTCAACCGTTACAGAATCATTTGGTGGGGGGACTACCAGGTCCGAAAAGCAACTTTAACTCATCCTAAATTCAGTACTGCTAGGAATTATCATCTATTATTTAAAATGGGTTATTCGATGTGTCTAACACACGAACGTGTTGATATTTGGTAAAAAAAAAAGAAAATAAGATGTATAAAGATAAATCAAAGAGTCATTTATTTCCTTACATTGAGATTTTCGGATACCATTATCACCATCACATAGAGGTTTGTCTGCTGTTCCATCTGAAGCCGAGACAAACAGGGGCAGAAGCAGGCACAATACGACATCACGTATCCATCGATTGAAGATTGCCATGTCAAAAGCGACGCATTTCTGCATTTGATTTATCAAAGACTAAGGAAATTCAAAAGCTCTATGTTACTAATCTCCTTAAAAAGTCAAATCCAATGTAAATCCCTTATGAGAGAACCTCGCCGCGATAAACACTCTGTTGGTATTCCATGCCGCTGATGCTCCTTCCCCGCAGTTGCCGATTTACACAACGTTTTGCCTATGAATGAGGAAGTGATCAGTGATTACGACACCCACTTCATCGAGCGTACGTTTATTTTGATGAACGTTCAACGTTGTCACATGAACAGCGAACTACTTATCACGTGACCCGGATCAGAATGAATAAAGGCATGGTTTTGATGGTCGGCATTTATTATTAGGAAAATGAAACTAGAACTGCCGTTGTGCCAAGCTGGAAACCAAACAAAAGATAGACAAGTGTTTTTAAAGTTCAATCCAACTTTCTTGCGAGGTCATTAGAGCTGCCTTTTACTGTGTCTACATGCAATCATATTTCCCAGTAAGTTTTTATCACTTTTGGAATGTGATTTGGGTAGTATTCCCGCATTCCTTTCTTGTTTGTTTTGGTATCACATGGAGACATAGACAGCCGTTGGCAAAATGCTTCTAAAAAGTTAGTTCTCGGGACGTCGGAAGTATAACAAAGACGATTACAAAGACTTTCGACTAATCAAGCAAATTTAAAGCAATTTCAATAGATTAGTTCATCACCTATCGAAATATGCAAACATTACAAAGGCATATTATGTAGTCCGCATGCGATTTCTCGTATAGATATAGAGTGCTTAAACAAAATAAGTATACCAAAATTTGTCAGATTTCCGTTTAAGCGCTATAACCTTTGTGACCATGAATTAAATTCCATCTTAAGCAGTCACTAATATTCTGTCTAATGATACCTTATTCATAACTCTGCTGCCACGGATGTCGTAAAAATACCTCTTGAACCAAGTTTGAGCTGAAGCTATAAATGTGGGTCACAAGTCATTACACATTCTGATATCAGTCCGGAATTTTTTTTATTTGATTTTGATTTGATTTGATTCATTTTCTTCTGCATTACAAATGAATATAATTTTGTTAATTGTTTGAAACAATTTTCAGCCACTAAACGAACATAAAATACTTAAGAGACTTTTTGACAATGAACCATAAATAAGCAAATATACATAGTAATTATTACAGGAAGAAAAAAAAAGAAGGATAAATTGTCAAATTATCATAGTGCATCAATATTTATAACACTGTCAGTGGCGTATCCAGGAATTTCTTACGGGGGGGGGGGCACAAAATCGCATGGGGTGAAATATATGAAAAACGATGGAGCGAGGCGTCAGCGGCGAGGGAGCGGAGCGACCAAGCGGTTTTTTGTTGTTGTTGCTATTTTGAACCCCTGTAAGTGATGTTTTCCTGGCATCTATATATTAACACAATGGAGACAATAAAAAGCAGTGCATGATAACGTCTTTTTAAATCACTTAAGTAAAAGTTTAAGGGGGGTTCTACCCAATGACAATGCGGAACATCGTCCACGAGCCGCGAAGTCCGAGCCGGATAGCGGCGAGGCGATTTTTTGTTGTTGCTATTTTGAACCTTCGTAAGTGATGTTTTCCTGGCATCTACTAACAGAATGGAGCCCATAAAAAGCAGGGCATGATAACGTCTTTTTAAATCAAGTAACAGTTTAAGGGGGTTTTACCCGATGACGATGCGGATACTGTGTGGGTCTGGACACATGTTGGCGTTTTTCTATTCACATCACATTTTCACTTGGCAGCCCAAGAGGGGGTAAACCCACTAACCCCTCCCCCACCCCCATAGATCCGACACTGGGATCTTTTGCTAACTGGAAGCAATAAGCATTACATGTAGGCGATGGAAAAAAGTGCTTGCGAAACGGATAGAAACTTTGTGGTAGGCTCTTCGCGGCCAAAGGGATGCCAGAAAATAATATGACAATGAAACCAGCAACTGTGGCAGGCCAGTGGCGGATCCAGGGGCCCGGGGCCCGGGCCCTCCCTAGTAAAAAACAGGTAAAAACACCCTTTTTGAAAAAAAAGTTGGGCCCCTCTCTGGCGCCCAAGGGGTGGCGGTGGAAAAAAAATTAACCCTTCCCGTAGGGAAAATTATTTCGGGTGCCAAAAAAAAATTGTGCTCACTACCCTGGCGCCCAAGGGGTGGTGGTGGAAAAAATAACCCTTCCCGGAGGGAAATTTTTTTCGGGTGCCAAAATTTTTTTTTGCTCACAACCCCTTACTGAGCGAAAAATCGACCGGCACGATTTTCAAATTTTCGCACGAAGTGGGCCCCTTTTTAGGCCCCTCCCTTGCCGCCGGCTGGATCCGCCCCTGGTGGCAGGATTAATGGCGGGGACAATCTGCATGCTGAAAGAGCACTTAGAATAGGTAAATCGGAAAATTAATTCAAGACTAAGTTATAAGTTATAAGTTGGAAGTTATAAAGGAGATAAAATCTTTGGTATTAGTCATGTTCGACTTAAAATTGCATGTCCCCCTGCCTCTTACCCGGTAAAAAAAAAACCTTCTTAATATGATATCATCCCCCTTTCTTTCCTTTCCCTTCTCATTATTCTCCTTTTCGCCCTTTTCTCTCCTCCGTCTTTCCGCCTTTCTTCTTTTCCGCCTTTTTTCTCCTCTCTCTTCCCCTTTCCCCTCCTTTTTCTCCTCTCCCCTTTTCTTTCCTCCCTCTTTTCTTCTTCTTTCTCTCTTCCCTTTTTTTCTTTTACCTCTTCTTTTCTTTCCCCTCCTTTTTCTCCTTTTCTTTTTTTTGGGGGGCACGTGCCCCCTGTGCCCCCCTGGATCCGCCACTGATTGTTTGCGGAAGAACGACTGCCATTATTAGCGGAATGCTTGAAAATATGACAGCCCAAAAATTCAATGAAATAGATGAATAAATCTTTTAAGCAGAATAGCCAAATAATTTAGAGCATAATGTAAAATATAAGGATAATGATGATGATGTTGATGATGATGATAATAATGATGATTGTAATTAAAGAAATATATATATATATATATTCAGGGATAAAGAGCTATTATGCCAAAGACTGAAAAGTTGAAACAGAAATTTCCCCCTTAGATAGCATATTCTGAAAATAACATCTTTTTTCTCTTTGGTTTTAAATACCTAGAGGGAGCAACAGGATTTAATCAATTCTGGGAGAGAATCCCATAGATCTGGAACATGGTGTCTGAAATATTCGCATTGATTTTGTGTATTAAAATAGAAAAAGGGAAAATGTGAACTCAGACTTAAGGAATTGCTCATTTACATGCAACATTTATGATATTCTTTTGGTTTTGATTACCCAATTTTGGCTTCATCCTATTCCTTGTTTAAGGTAAGCCTTGTCGTTGAGTCATTTCAAATGGACAAAGTTTACTTTCATGGATGCTATCTACCTATCTTTTTCATGAAATTTTTCATGAAATTCTACCGTCAATATCCATGGTAGTTATCATCATGACTTGGTGTGTTGGCTCAGTCAGTAGAGCGTCCGCCTCACAACCGGGAGGTCGTGGGTTCGAACCCCGGCTGCGTCATACCAAAAGACGTTAAAAGATGGGAGTCGTTGTGGCGTGCGCCTGTAATCCAGCTAACAGTGGAAGTTACAAACTGATTCAGCCGAGGACGCAGGTTCGAAACTGAGTCACGTCTTTCGGATGGTGACGTTAAAGGTCGGTCCCCAGACGTAAATAATCATATCTGATTGATACACGTCTGTACAAAAACCAATCACACACACATACCTTGTTTGGCGTTCAACAATAAGAGGATAGAGCAATGTCGATCTGGCGCTGCTCAGTGGCTGCCGGGCTCACGATCACTTGGGCACAAAGAATTTCCATTTTCGGTTTAATAAAATTTGGAGTGGACTATAAAAAATTATTATTATTATTATTATTATTATTCTTGCATTTACTGATTCTTTGAGGTTAGTTCCAAGTTTTTACGTGCTTTTCGAAACAAATACCGTACGCCCCTTATACACTTTAAGCATGTGAAATGGTGCAATCCACAAGTGAGAAGTGAGATTATTCATACCAAAAGACAAGAAGTTAGAAGGCTGTTAAAAAAATTTCAAGTTTATCCTGTGGATTAAAAAGAGGTCGTGTGAAAGCTTAGATATCTTGGATCACTTTAAACAATGAAGCACTGAAGCATGAAGCAGAATTTAACATTTAAAAAGGATTGAAGGCCAAATTAACGCATGCATATGGCCTGACTCACATTTGATGCATCAGCCCAAGCTTGGTACGAGGAGATTTTAACGGCATTATTTAAAAACCCTGGTGCTCAGTCATCCGTGATAGAAACTTAATGAAACGGGTATCAGACAGAAATCAAATTACTCTTTACAACAAAATAGATTTCAGTGTCACATTAAATGCGACTGTATAATTATAAGCTTCTAAATTTGGGTATACTTTTGTTTTTATACGCACTGTACAATAAGGTATTGAAATTGCATTTAGCTTGATTTTTAGAAGGTCTTTGTGAACGTTTTCAACGTAATTTGTCTTTGTAAGCTATAGACAAAGCATGTATGCACGGGCGATGAAATCACATTTTGAGGAAAACGCTTAACGCAGTTTTTGACTGCACCTACGCAACAAATTTCTTTTCGTGCATAGTCTAATTTGTCATTATATACTTCAGAAATGAAGACTAAACTGCTCAGAGATTTGACTGAACAAAATATGTGTTTGGCCCTTCTGCTGGGCACTCAATAGATACAAAATGATTGTTATTTTTTTTAGTTTGTCAGATATCATTTGATATTTCCCTCCTTTTGTACCCTTCCAAAGACAGACAAATTTCTTTTAATTGTACAAAATCAAAAATGGATATATATAACATAAAATGCGGAATCTTATACGGACATTCATTCAATTCAATTCAATCATTCAATAAGGGTTTATTCAAAATGACGTTCGTGCAGCCGAAGCTGAATTGCATGGTCATTTACAAGGTAAAATACATCATAATGGTTAAAATACAGCATTATACATGTTAACATGAAATATATATTACATATGAAAGGATAAGTATACTAGAATACATTCATACGTATAATAGGCAGCATCATTAAACATCATACAAAATATACGACATGCATACAAGCTACTTTTATAAATAATAATCATTTCAAATGCGAACAAAATAGGGAATAGGGCAATTTTAAATCGATTGGTTTTACAATTAAATTGAGAATATTTTCTGAACATTTCGTAAATTATAATTAACAATTCTTTGACTTGGTAGCCATAAAGTTAATGGCGAAATCAAAAGAAAGTTTATTCCTACGTTCTTCCAATGTTAATAAATTGCACAATTCTAAAGCATGATAATATGTTACATAATTAGGTCCCAACATAATTCTACATGCCCATTTTTATATTTGTTCAATTTTATCTGTTCGTTTACTTCTTAGGTTGGAATGAAAAAGTGGTGCACAGTACTCTAATATTGGTCTTATGTATCCAGTATAAACAATAACGAGATCACTAATGGGTAAATCAAAACGTTTCAAGGTACGTAACATATATACAATTCTATTGCACTTCTTGATCCTTTCCTTTACTTGAGTATCCCATTTGAAATCACATTGAATATAAACTCCTATAGCTATAATTACATTTTCTTCATTTAAAAGTGTCTCATCAATATACATCAGTTGGTGAGTTTGATTTTCCATTAAAGAGACCGTCATAACAATGCATTTAGTCGGGTTAAGTTTCATATTATTGAGTAAAGACCAATTTTCTAATAACAATAATTCCGATTGCAATTTTGATATTTGTGTACAAGGCCGGCTTTCTACTATAGTTAAATCATCTACATACTTATAAAAAGGGAGTAAACAATCATGACATGCATCATTAACCATAATTACAAATAATATAGGCCCCAACTTGGTACCTTGAGGGACTCCTACATTGTTAATCTTACATTTGAAATATGACCTTTATATCTTACTACTTGTTGGCGGCATTCTACAAATTCTACTATTAACGAAATGACACATGGTCGTACACCCAATTTAACAAGTTTACAAATTAAAATATGATCAATCCTGTCAAACGCTTTAGAAAAATCGGTTAAAACTATGGTTTAAATAGTTTTTTGTTTATCTGCATTTTTGTGTAAATTATGTAAAAATCCAATTTAATAATGGCAAGTTGAAAGGCCACAACGATTTCCATACTGGTTTTTATCAATCACATCACCAATATCCTCCAACAACCACTTAGTAATGAAAGTTTCAGCTATTTTAGCAGTTGATGGATATGATTTAGGTACTGGTATTATCTCAGCACACTTCCATACTTGTGGAAAACCCTTGTTCAATTGCAAAATTACGAATATAACATAATGGATAAGATAACTCATAAGCAAATTCACGTAATATTCGAACAGGTAAGTCGCCTTAAATAGTTGGTTGTGTAAAATTGAGTTTACGTAACAAATCATACACGTCTTTCGATTCTATTATTGGGCAATCCACAGGTGAAGGTCAATATGCTTTTAACTTTGTTTTATCAAGTTTCGGTAGATCTGCTGCCACAGATAACAACTTGTTGTTAATGCAATCGGCTGCTTCCTTAAAATGTTCAGGTTGATCAGCTGCAATACATGATATGTCGATGGTTGGTTGATCTTGAGGTCCTTGAGTGATGAGTTTTATATGACGATATTTTTTTTAAGTGTATGAATTCTTGCTGTCTTCTTTTAATTTATTATTTAATCTCACAAGATATCCAAGTTTTATCACTTTCATGAAATTTGACAGCCTTTAGTAGGTAAGGACTGATCAATATGTTTTCGCACAACACTATAAAATAAATTACACATATCCGAATGGTCAGAGATTTGATATAAATCTTCCCATGTGTGATGGGTTATCCAAGTGCCAAACGCTCGCATTCCACTATCTGTTAGAGGGCGCACTATTTTTTTGTTGACGGAAGAGGGGCTGAAGGGCGCCACACGATGCCATTGTGATCACTCATCCCTGGCGGTGCAAGGATTTCAACTGGTTCATATGCATAATTAAAATTTGTAATAATTTTATCCAATATATTTTGATCTCTTGTTGGTTTATTAACAATTTGACAAAAGGCATTATTTTCTAAAATTTGGTTCACATCAAGATTATTAAAATCACCTACTACAGTAAATCCTACCTCTGGATAGTGTATTAATAAATGATCAAGACTAAAAAGGCAAAACATCAATCTTATGCCATGTTTTAATATAATTGTTATTAATTTATACGAATAAGATATCTTTTAACATAAAGAAATTACTAGATTGATGAAATATAACACCTTGATTTTATTTGCTCCTAGATTCATTATAGCAAGTTATGTTTTCCATTTCGTAATTATCTTTCTCAAAGCTGCCATAATAATGCCGCACAATGGTAAACTGTTTTCACACTTTGCTGAATAATTTCATTTATTACCGCCATTATAATATACAATTTAACGCACTATCAATATCCATCGAACTCAAACAGTTTCTTTTGATGTGTGACCTGTTTCCTTATATTATTACAGGATAGCCACAACTCAGAATATGACAATAGAACATTTGAATAAGGAGACAAACAAAATATGCGTAATTGTTTTTGTTCTCTTTTATTACTAAATGTATAGGTAATTTATTTATTTATTTGTAGCTTTATTTATACAAGGTAACACTTTCAGTTAAAAATTGTTGTCCATAATGGCCCTGTTGGCCAAGACTATTATTTATACAATATGATTAAAGATTGTTATTGTAGAAAATTAATTTCTTAGTTCTATATGTACCAATTAGTGACATTAAGGCATACGAAAAAAAAAACCTACTAATATTGAAGGCAAATTCAAAGACTTTCGTTATTTGATTACGTAAATGACATGCACTAAAAAAAGGGGATTACGACTTTGCTCTATATAATTCTCCTTTCTTAGCTCCCTCACAACCTTTATTCAGAAGATTAAATACTTTACATATATGTGATATTGATAAATTAAAAATCGCGCCATTGATGCAACGATTATTCTCGAACTCACTAACTCCAAACCTTATGTACCTATTCAGTCTCAACAATACGGACCATAGCCACAACACAAGCAATGCTGATAAATGCTATCATTGGAATGCTTCTTCTTATATATTATACAATCCTCTACGTTATGTTTGTCCTAAAATTTGGAATTCCGTACCTGTTTTTTTACAGTCTGTTCTAATTTAACAATTCATTCAAAAGACTTAACAAGAAACCTTTTCTCTCTCTTAATAATGCATAATATACTTTTAGACCACATCTCCCGTACCATAATGAACACCCGCTTTTTTCTTCTTTTTCTAAGCATATGTTTTTATTACTTTTGCGCCTGGTGTATTCAATTGTCAAGCCTTAATGGCTTTTATGGATGCACCATTTTCCATTTGTACTATGGTTTATACTTTCATATTTTTTGAAAATATTTTGAATGTTATTAAGTAAATTTATATATGATTTTGATATTGTTATCTGTTATAATAATCCATCTTATATCTTTGATGTTGCCTATAACAAATCTTTTAACGAAATTAACTCTGTTGTATGATATCGTTTTTCAAAAAACCTGTAGGAAAAAAGGGAGGGCCAAGAACCCTTGAATTGATTCAGAACTGTAAAGGAATATACTAAAGAAGAATAGGCTTTTAAAGAAATATCGTGAAATTTCAAATGAAAAAAAGAAGAATATTTATTAAACTAAGAAATGAAGTAAATAGATTGTTGAAAATTGCTCGCAAGTATTTGAAGAACGAAAATTTTAATAATCTAGTGGGATTTAAAAAAGACTTGGAATATAATTAAAGAAATAATTGGAAATACCGTTAAGAAGAAGAAAATGCCAGGCTTTGTAAACGTTGTTAACATCGTTCATGGAGATAAAGACATAGCAGACTGTTTTAATAATTTTGTTGTTGAAATTGGAATATCTTTACATGATTCTACTAATTGTTTAGATGGCCATGCCCATGCCGATCTTTTGCCCAACCCTTCTGTAAATCAGCATTTTTTTGTAACCCGGTGACTGAAAATGAAATATTTGATATCGTCAAAAAATCAAAGTGTACTAGTAGCTGTGGTATAGATGAAGTAAGTCCCCCTATAATCAAGGAAGTTATTTTTTTTACATTTTAAAACCATTATGTCATATATTCAATTCATTACTGGGTTTAGGTATCGTTCCATCAAAATTAAAATTGCAAATGCTATTCCTATACATAAAAAGGGGATGTACATGATGTCTCAAACTATCGTCCAATTTCTGTAGTTCCTTATTTCTCTACGATTTTAGAGATAATTGTATATAAATGTTTTTATGTTTTGTTATGTAGCAATTCTCTATTAACTGAAATCAATTGGTCTCGTTTGCCTTATTAGTTTAAATATTTACTTGACAAAAAAGAATAAAATGTACCTGTAATATTATTATAAGTATTAGTATTATTATTATTATCACTATCATTACTATCATTATTATCATCATTATTATTATTACCATTATTATTTTTATCATCATCATAACTGACATACTAAATGAAGACATATAAATCGATAAAGTACTCATATAGTCCATGTATATTTGTGAAGTATTTATTGTATTTAATTGCTATTATCAAAAATCTGTCTATTTACATAAATTATAAACCATATTCATCATTGCTTTTGATATCAAACGAGATAACAGTCCAAAGGGCTGAGGTAGTATATATTTTGTATTTTTTCTTGAGATTAAATCAATACAATGTCACAATCTAAAATGTAGTTTAATAAAGAGAAGAAAATAAAACAGTGATATAAAATGCAAATCAAACAAACTTTTTCTTCATTAGAACACAATGCTTCCACAGTGTGGGTCATGTTGATGTTTAATGGCAAGGTTTCAACAAACCCCGTTCTTAAGTATAAAATTATTGGCATAAAGTGTCGTGATATTATTTATAGGAGTAAATTACGTGCAATGTAAATGAGGTTAATCGATTCTAAAACTTTACATGTAAATTATTTTACTACTCAAAAACGTTCAAAACTGTAACGTACAACAATCGTTTTGAAATGATGAAACAAAAAGTTGACATCATTTAGTTTACAAACATCAAGATTTAAAGGAAGTATTGAATTGCGTTGAGTGAAATAATAATGAGATATCAGGAAGGATAAAGAAAGAGAAAGAGAGAGAGAGAGAGAAAGTGTTTAGCATTTCATTTGAAATCAAATATTCTAGTACTAGTACTTAACGTCTGCCTCTTGACTTCAAGGGAATAATTCGGGGGCAACACATGGCGTTCAAAGCTTATGTCAGCAAATCAAAAACCGCAACTATGGTAACTGTTAGTAGCAAGATAATGACTATGCTGGGGACATATTATTGCCAATTTGCAAATCACATCTGTGAAATCATAAAATCTGTGAAACCCTGTTATCCGTGTTAGCAAATTTGAAAACGTTTGATACACAGAAGTCGAATGTGTTTTCCGCAAATATAGACTCTCCCCATCTAATGAAATTGGCAATTGGCGTCTCCCCTTCAAGTCACCCAGAGCCATCTATACACAGAGTTTGGCCAACTTTGTTTCAGTTGGTCACAACACGGCGTACGTATATTCTTTTTGCTTTGTGCTGGCCAAACAGAAAAGTATTCGCCATAATGTGCCCAACTCGAACCGGGTTGGTCAAACTCTCCTCATTAATGACTATGAATCTACTTTTTAAACTACCACATGGTTAAAAAGGCAACATCATTGTGTATATGTGCCCTTTTTCTTCTACTTTGAGCAAAGTCGTGTGCATACTATAGGCCAACATTTATTCAAAATCAATGTATTCTATTTCATCGTCTATCTCGACCTTTTTCTTTCGATTTTCCGTTTGTTTGATAGATGTAGAATAACAAACTGTTGAGTCAGTATTTTGTGAGAATGATTCCGGGACGAGGTATCCATCTTCACTGGTTCGAACCAAGGACGCAGATCTAGTCAGATTGTTTGCATCCGCGTACTCATGATATTCATCCGCCCCGCTTCTTTCCGGTTTTATGTTCAGATCGAGGAAAGGAAAGCCGTCAGATAGGTCGGTCGTTGCTTCGTCAGGACCAATCTCTGTATAGTTGCCATCTGCTACCTGGTTGACTGTCTGTGAAGGTCCGGGGCTTCCTGCTTCTGCACGGTTTCTTACTGCTTGCAGAATACATGTACAACAAACCGTTGTGACGCAACCAACGATAGTCACGAATATGACAAAAACGATGTTGAATTTAATTGGAATAGCAGGGTTCCGATCTGCCGATAAAAATAGGAGATGAGAGGAAAATTACGCGCTTTTTACATTGGCTCCTTTATACACTAGATCTGATGTTTGATTTATGTTCGAGCATATGATTCTAAAAGTGCTACTTCTATTTCATTCAAATAATTAGAATATTTATGATAAGATACTTGAAAGACAGATCGTGATCAGAGGAAAAAGAACATAAAATTGTTAAATATTGTGTGTATGTGTGTGTGAGTGGTGGTGGTGGTGGTGGGGCTGTTTACGTGTTATCACATATCGTCTCGAAATTACTGAAATAACATTTCTGAAACTATTAGGATAAAAATTAAAACAAAAAAAAAGAGTTACGAAGAAAATTGAAATATGTTTCATACAACCTCCACACTTACACCGAAAACATGAATATTTAAAGTACTCATTTCGCATGTTTCTAATAATATTAATGTTTGAATTACGTCGGCTGGAAATGATATGTATCATGCATATGTTATTGTTGTGAATAACGGCGTTATATGGAAACATACCTGAAGTTTCGTCTGAAGTTTCGTCTGAAATGGAAAGATAAATAATTGTATGTGATGATAGTCAATCGTAACTTTGATAAATAAAACACCTGCTAAAGACGAGTTGAGACCTTTGAACATATTGTGTTGTTCTGATTCAGTAACAGATTAAGGGACTTTAAAAACTATATTATACAGATTACATTATCGTAATTCTTTTTTTTTTACCCTGTGTTATTGTAAGAAATGTTATACCATGATCATCAACTATATATATATATATATATATATATATACAAAGAAAATGGGATTTCAAAATTCTGGTTAATATTTTTTAATCATACATATAAAAGATACTTTATTGAAATTACATTGATAATAATTTCTAAAGGAGTGTTCTCCATTTCGACATGTTCTATTACTTATAAAGTCCGACTTTTCGAAGAAGGTCATGTCTATTTCGGAGCTTAACCTTATATTGTTGATGATGATGATGGTGATAATTAAAGTAATAATAATAATATTAATGATAACAATAATAGTAAGAATAAAACTGACCTCTATACACTTGTAAGTAGACTTTTCCACCGCATGTCTGCAATACATCTCCCGTAGCATTGCATGGTAAACCGCATTTAGAATCACAAACTGTTTCAGCTTTACCACAGGTGAATTTTCCACAGGAACACCAATATCCATTGAACAAAGCTGCATAGGAATGGCTTCCGTTTTTACATTGGTTTGTACATTGATCAATATCATTGACAGATGAATTTTTTTCCGGCACAAAGCAAGACAGGTTATAACATCCATAGTATGTCATATCTAGAATGAAAAGAGTTTGAGAGTTTTAGCAATTAGAATTGCATAGTAATGTACATTATTTCTCTTAAACGGGATGAAGATTCAATGCATATTTTAATGGCCCGGAGCAGAAGGAATGCTCTATTATCAAAATGTACGCTTACTTTGTTTTCTTTCTTCGCCAACCCTTACATAATCATTTGGAGGGGGGAAAAACCAAGTCCGAAAAAGAACTTTAAATCATCCTGAATTCAGCACTGCTAGGAATTATCATTGATAGTTAAATGGGTGTTTCGATGTTTCCAATACACTTACGTGTTAATTTTGGGTAAAATACAGAAAACTAAAATGTATAAAGATAAATAAAAATATATTTATTTCCTTACATTGAGATGTTCGGATAGGACTATCATCATTGCATTTAGGTTCGTCTGCTGTTCCATCTGAAGCCGAGACAAACAGTGGCATCAGCAGGCACAATAAGACATCACTAATCCATCGACTGGAGATTGCCATGTCACAAGCGGCGTATTTGCGCCTTTGAGACTACAAAGACTAAGGAAAGTCAAAAATGTATCTTACTTATCTCATTCAAAAATCACATTCAATACAAATTTCTTATGAAGAAACCTGGCCGCTTATGCTCCTTCCCCGCGGTTGCCGATTTAGACAATGTTTTGCCTATGAATAAGGAAGTGAGCGTACGTTTATTTTGATTAACGTTATCACGTGAACAGCGCACTATATGTCACATGACCCGGATCAGAATAGATAACATGGCATGGGAAGAATATCCATGATAATATATTAGGCATGATTCTGCCTTCATGGTTCTAATGCTCGGCAATTAATATTAAGAAAATGAAACTGGAACTGCCATTGTGCCAAGCTGGAAACCAAACAAAAGATAGACAAGTGTTTGTAAAGTTCAATAAAAACTTTCTCGTGAGGTCGTTAGAGCGGCTTTTTACTTCCTGAATTTAATTTAATTTTTCATTAAGTTTTTATCACTTTTGGAATTTAAATTTTGTAGATACTATCGCATTCCTGCCATTTCTTTCGGTATAACATGGAGACAAAGATTTCGAAAAATTGTAGTCCTGAGGACTTCGGAGGTACAAGAAAGACGACAAATCAAGCAAATTTGAAGCAATTTCAATAGACTAGTCCATCACCTATTTAAATGTGGGAACATTACACAAGTATATTATGCAAACCGCATGCGATTTATCTGGGATATACAGTGCTTTAACAAAAAGTATATCAAAGTTTGGCAGATTTCCGTTTAAATGCTTTAACCTTTGTGACCTTGAATTAAATTCCATCTTAAGGAGTCGCTAATATTCTGTCTCATGATACATTATTCATAACTCTGCTGCCAAGGATGTCGTAAAAATACCTCTTGTACCAAGTTTGAGCTGAAGCTATAAATGTGGGTCACAAGTCATTACACATTGTGATATCAGTCGGGAAAAAATTGATTTGATTTTGATTTGATTTGATTTGATTTATTTTCTTCTGCGTTACAAATAAATATGATTTTGTTAATTGTTTGAAACAAGTTTCAGTAACTAAAAGAACATAAAATACCTAAAATACTTTTTGACAATGAATCATAAATAAGCAAATATACATAGCAATTATTATGGAAAAAAAAGGAAGATAAATTCTCAAATTGATAATTACCCAAGTCATCTTTACTACCAGATTTGAATATAGGAACCACCTTAGCAATTTTCATTTTTTGAGGTACAATACCATATAGTAAAGATAAATTTAAAATGTGAGTAAGAGGATGGGCAATTACATTGATTACCTTTTTAAAAGAAAATTAGTAATGCCATCAGCACCTGCACTTTTTATTCTTAAAGTTATTGACAATATTAATTATTTCAGAACAGTCTGTTGGAGCTAAAAATAATGAACTTTGGTTGGAGTTTGTGAGAAATGAATGAAAGGGTCTACCAGATGTGGGTATTTTCTCAGCTAGCTTTGGCCCTATATGAACAAAAAAAGAATTAAAAGATTCCGCTAAATTACGAGAGTCTTGAATCTTCACACCATCATCGATTACACTCTCAATATGTATAGTCTTAGTTTTACTTTTCAGGACATTATTAATTATCTTCCATATCTTTTAATAAATGATTTAATCTCACAAGATATCCAAGGTTTATCACTTTCATGAAATTTGACAGCCTTAGTAGGTAAGGACTGATCAATATGTTCTCGCACAACACTATAAAATAAATTAAACATATCCGAAGGGTCAGAGATTTGATATAAATCTTCCCATGTGTGATGGGTTATCCAAGTGCCAAACGCTCGGATTCCACTATCTGTTAGAGGGCGCACTGTTTTTGTCCGCGTCTTGTTAGTCAGCTTGCCAGGTTGACGGAAGAGGGCTGAAGGGCGCCACAGGATGCCATTGTGATCACTCATCCCTGGCGGTGCAAGGATCTCAACCGGTTCATATGCATAACTAAAATTTGTAATAATTTTATCCAATATATTTTGACCTCTTGTTGGTTTATTAACAACTTGACAAAAGGCATCATTTTCTAAAATTTGGTTCACATCAAGATCATTAAAATCACTCACCACAGTAAATCATGCCTCTGGATAATGTATTATAGGTTTTTGCGGCCAATTTCACACTTTTTTCATTCAAATTCATGAACGTGCATTCAAATTCACATAGAGGTCGCACGCATGTGAATTCGGGCATTCAAATTCAAAATCGGAGCAATCAATTTCATTTATCGGCACTCTTATTCATCTTCGGTGAAATCAAATTCACGCATGTGCGTACAATTTCCTACTTCGTGCATTCAAATTAACGCGGCGCTCACGATGAGTCTGTTTGGGGCATTCAATTTCATTTTTGGGTGATCAATTTCCTACTACGTGCATTCAATTTAGTGCAATATTGAGAGGGATTTCAAATAAGAGGAAAACTTTGATTTCTTTAAATAGATTACTTGGGATTATTGTTAATCACTGTTACACAGTTTAGTTATTGTTTTTGTTTATCTGACAATAATTGTTGCTCTTTGATAATGTATTTGATTATCATATCGCCAATTATATATAAACATGAATATCCCGTACTACACCTTTCTTTCAATATGTATGTATAAAAGTCCTTAATAATTGGAAACATTGATAGAGTTTTATAACATAAAAACTAGTGTTTTGGAGGTGATGTCTGCAATAGTACTGCGGAAATGTATTTTCCCTCAATTTAAAAAAAAAATCAAATTCTTTGAAATGCATCTTTCCACAAACTTGAATGAAAAGACTTTTTCAATGAAATTGTTCGTTTGTATGATGTATATATACCAGTTATGTGTTTCTGTTTCTCTATCACACCCTTTCTCTCTCCTTCTCTCTCTCTCTCTCTCCCATGTCACCCTCTTCCCCCTCTCTCTGTCTCTCTCTCTCACTCTCTCGCTCTCTGTCTCTCCCCAATCTGTCCCCCTCTCCCCCTTTCTCTCCCCTTTCTTTCTCTCTCTCTGTCGCTCTCTCTCTCTCTCTCTAATCTCTCTCCCTCAACTTTTCTCCCCTTTTCTCTTTTACCAGCCACCCATTTTTGTTATATATTTTGTTTACCTCTTTTTTGGTAGGCCTAATCAGATATGATAAGCTGAACATCAGTCACCTATGGATCCAAAGACACTTCCTATTAAGATACACTTTGCTGATGAAATCACACATTATTAAACACGGATAACATCTCTTACAAGAACAAGTATACTTCACCCATCCAAAGAGAAGCATACACAAGTTTACAATACTCGGACATAACACTGAGTCCACCACCAAATAAACAAAACTTTTGAAATTGTCTTATCTTAGGCATATCTTGGTATGTGCATTTATATATATATATTGAATATGCCACGAAAAGTGTGATATTTGTACAATATTTGATGAGTTGAAAGGGATAAAGTAACCGAATGTCATTTTGGATGATATGCACTTCACAAAATATTCCCCCCATATTTCTTAGGCAGTTTCTGCAGTTTTCATATACACTGTATACAGCTTTTTGTTATATGTGTGTGCCATGAGTAATATGGCAAGTTATATATTCATGTGTTTAACTTTTTGTTAGCTGAGAGAATTACAAATGATAATAAACAAAGATAATGCAAATGTCATGATAATGAAGCCTACATTATTCGAAAACTGAGCAAAAAGCTTCTCAAAGACCCCAAAGAAACTAAACGCAATAATTGTTTTGAAATTGAATGCACTTAGTTCAAACATGCTTGCTCATTCACGAATTTGAATGACCAACGAGGTACTGTAGCCGGCATTAGATGAATTTGAATGCTCTTTGCACGAAATGTACGCTCTTAGTCAACATTTGAATGACCCGATTTGACAATTGACTGCACGGATAGTGAATATGAATGACGGATTTTGAATTTGAAAGCTGATTCAACGCTGCGAGTGCAAATTGCGCGAATTCAAATGCTCGGAATATGAAATTGAATGAGAAAAGTGTGAAATTGGCCGCAAAAACCTATAATAAATGATCAAGCCTAAAAAGGCAAAACATCAATCTTATGCCATGTTTTAATATAATTGTTATTAATTTATACGAATAAGATATCTTTTAACATAAAGACAGTACTAGATTGATGAAATATATCACTTTCCCTTGATTTTACTTTCTCCTAGATTTATTATAGCCAGGTATGTTTTCCATTTCGTAATTATTTTTCTCAAAGCTGCCATAATAATGCCGCACAATGGTAAACTGTTTTCACACTTTGCTGAAAATTTTCATTTATTACCGCCATTGTAATATACAATTTAGCGCACTATCAATATGCATCGAACTCAAACAGTTTCTTTTGATTTGTGACCTTATTCCTTATATTATAACATGATAACCACAACTCAGAATATGATCATAGAACATTTGAATAAGGAGACAAACAAATTTATGCGTAATTTTTTTCTTCTCACTTTTATTTCAAAATGTATAGGTAATTTATTTATTTATTGGTAGCTTTATTTTTTACAAGGTAGCAATTTCAGTTAAAAATTGCTTTCCATTATGGCCCTGTTGGCCAAGACTATTATTTATAAAATATGATTAAAGATTGTTATCATAGAAAAATAATTGCTTAGTTCTATATGTGCCAATTAGTGACTTTAAGGCAAACGAAAAAAAAACCCCTACTAATATTAAAGGCGAATTCTAAGACTTTCGTTATCTGATACTAATTTCAATTTCAACGAGGCGTCTTTCATGTGTTCATATTAATTACCTTGAACTGAAACTATTTCGTGCATATATTAACAGCTGACTGAAATATTCTCTAGAAAGTCAAGTTCACATATAATGTAAGATATACGTTTCCAAGTATGACATTAAGTGTCATATGAAAAATATATATTAATTTTACTTTCCATCTTTTTCCTTTCAAAAGCTCCTTAAAGAAACCTGAATAAAACTGGATAAAATTGACCAACATGAGAGCAATTATGTGTCGAACCATTTTGGAGACAATTTCATATCCAACGTGGGTAATTTGTGTGCCCAATTACACACCTAATACAAATTGTACAAAAATCGCTCACATTCGGAAACACACATAGGTACTTTCATGTTCAGCAAATTCCTACCTATATTTGACAGGGAGACTGAAACACCACTGTTTTTATCATGCTTATAGAACATCAGTTTTGAAAAGTACCTATCATTGTTAGGGCCTTTTATAAGCTTGAATGAACTCAGTACTTAAAAGTCTTGGGACAAATTCTTTGGTAGGTTTAATGAAAGGCATTTCAAACACTTAAAGTATCAATTTAATCAGTAGTCTGATAATTTTGTTGAAGAAATGATTTGAACTTTAAAATTACTGGTTTTCTTGTGTACATTATTGAAGATATTATTGAAGCGCAAGGTTTAGGCCGAATGATATATGCAGATGACACCCAAGTATATGTTGTTTTAAAACGTGATTCCGACCATTCTGTCATTACCAAACTTGAAAGATGTATAAATGATATCAAAGCTTGGTCCACTGCTAATGATTTGAAGTTAAATGAGGATAAAACTGAGGTTATTCATGTAACATCTCGATTCAGAAAGTCCAACCAATTACCATCTGTCGAAATTGCTAATGTTCCCATACAACCTGTCAAAAATGCACGTAACCTTGGTGTCATCTTTGAAAATGATCTTAGGATGGATGATTATATTAAAAATATTTGTCGCTCAGCCTCATATGCCTTGTATAAGATAGGTCGTATTCGAAATTTTCTTGATAAAGAAACCACCGAAACGCTTGTACACGCATTTATTACATGCCGTCTTGATCAATGTAATAGCCTTCTTTATGGCCTTCCGTACTCGCACATAGCAAAACTCCAGAGAATCCAAAACTCTGCTGCCAGGCTTGTAACACACACGTTCTTGTGAACACATAACTCCTGTACTCCGTAAATTGCATTGGTTGCCGGTGACGTACCGCATTATGTACAAAATATTGGTTTTAACTTTTAAATGCATTCATGAATTGGCACCAATTTATCTGCAAGAACTAATCCATGAATACAAACCCTCACGTAATCTTCGGTCATCTTCTCAATTAAACCTCATGTCTACTTCTGTATCAACACTTTCTTATGGCCATCGCTCTTTTCCAAAGCTTCTGCTGAACTTTGGAACAAGCTACCTTCAAATGTAAAAAACTGTCAAACTATTAACCAATTCAAAACTTCTCTCAAGACACATTTATTCAAACTTGCTTTTAATGATTAACTTACATGTACTCTGTATACCTTGATGTGTATTTCATATGTATTGTAATTTGTAGGTTTATTTGCACTTTTATGTTTTGTTTAATATGTAATTGTTTATCAGTCTATTCTGTGTGTTATAGCGCTTAGAGACTTCGGTGGTAAGCGCTTTATAAGAGACGTTGTTATTATTATTATTATTATTATTAAATAATTTAGAAGTTGATTGCGTACCTTTCCATTTTTATGAGGAATACATTTATGTATATATTATATATATATATTGTCAGGGTCTACCCATGGGGTCACCAGGAGCGAAGACGACTCGATGGCACCTTACAACAAGACTTGTCCTCGTTAAGCGTTTCCGATGTCTGTGCAGTAGATCATTAATTATATATATATATATATATATTTTTTCACAAGACAATAAAGTAAGATCAGTTTTATGAAAATAAATTGGGTACAAGATAACCATTTTCCTCGGCATATCCAACGCAAGATGACGTTTCTGTTGGAATACGGCTCGCGCAGGTGCGACCAGTGCAACCTCTTCCTACTCCCAGATTTTCACAGGACAAAGATTGGTCAGCAGATGTATCAAGAGTCACACCACCATCAAGGGATGCATGTGAAACTATGTGTCCGCGAGGGCCTCCCCGTGTCATGCCTACCGGAGCATCCCCTGTAGCCGGGCTCTCCTGCGTCCTATACAGGACAGCAACTGCTGGATTGTCTGGTGACATGGCTTGACCGCTCGACGTCGAACGGCGGGAGGGAAACACCAAGGTGAGTTGATATAGGCCTACGTGGGCAGTGACATCGGCTGCTCCCTGCTCGCTGCTCGACCTCAGCAACCGATGAACTTGAACGACTGCGAGAATGATAACGATGCAAACGACCACGGGAACAAACAGAGGAATCGCAATGTGCACACCACTTGCATGTAGATACAATATCATTAACAAAAAGAAGAAGGAATTTACTTTTCACTTTTTAAACTACCATTTGATATAAAAGCGCTATCGTTGTGTTGATGTGCTCTATTTTGTTGCTGTGAGCAAAGTTATGTGCATACCGTAGGCCCATATTTATTCAAAATCAATGTATGCTATTTCATCGTCTATCTCGACCTTTTTTCGATTTTCCGTTTGTTTGATAGATGAAGAATAAAAAAGTGTCGAGCCAGTGTTTTGTGAGAATGATTCGGGGACCAGGTATCCATCTTCCCCAATCCGAACCGAGGATGCGGATCTAGTCAGATTGTTCATATCCGCGTACTCATGATATTCATCCGACCTGCTTCTTTCCTGTTTTATGTTCAGATCGAGGAAGGAAAAGCCGTCAGATAGGTCGGTGGTTGCTTCGTCAGGACCAATCTCTGTATAGTCGCCATCTGCTTCCTGGTTGACTGTCTGTGAAGGTCCGGGGCTTGATGCTTGTGCACGGTGTCTTACTGCTTGCAGAATACGTGTAAAACAAAGTGTCATGACGCCAGCAACGATATTCACGAATATGACAAGAACGATGATTTTAATGAGTGTAGCAAGGTCTGCCGATAAAAATAGGACATGAGAAATAAATAAATCGCTTTTTTACATTGGCTCCATTATATGCTAGACCTGTTGTCTGATTTCGGTTCGAGCAAATATTTGCAATAGACTAAGTGCAACTACTACTTATTTTATATAATTAGAATATTTATGACAAGATACTTCGAAAAAAAATCGTAATCATAGGAAAAAGTACATACAATTGTGTAATATTGTGTGTATGTGTGTGTGTGTGTGTGGGGAGGGGGGGGGGTGTTTCTTAAACCATTAGAATGACAATGAAAATGAAGAAAATTGAATGATGTTTCATAAAATCTTGAAATATTAAAATATATGACGAAGGTAGGCCTATACCAGAACAGTCTAATATTAGTTTTTAACACCAAATTGAAATAATATTTCAAGAATTGGGCCTAAATGTGACTTACGTTACAATTTCAACAAATAAAAAGTAAGATAGGACAAATACACCATTCGATTTTTGAAAGTCGATCCTTAGATAAGATTTTAATAACAAACCGGTCTTTTAATATTCTTGAAAAAAATTTAAAATGGTGGACAGTCATCTGAATGCTAAATATATATCTTGCATTTGTCTCCACTTCAGTAAATTAGAGCACTCTTGTGGATAAATATACCTAGTCTAAGTTACACTCTAAGTAGTAAATAGAATGATAGGGAATACATTTTACGCTTTCCACTGAACAGAAAGTCCATTTCATCTGTTTAATACAATCTGTTTAACAAATGGAGTCTGTTTGTGTAGGTCAGCACACTGGCTCGTGAAGATAAACCTAGTATGTACAATTGACCTGGGGTTGACAATACATGTACTATTTGTTAATAATGATCAGAGGAAAATGCACAAAGGGTGAGGGACTTTGAACTTATACAAATAAAGGTCTCTAGGAAAATGATGAAAATTGAGGAAAATCGCTAGATGGTTTTAAAAGAATTTCAAGAGAGGAGAAAAGATATGCAAAGGAAAACTATATATACAAGTGGTTCCTGACATGACAAGAATTACGGTAAGTAAGAAATAAAGTTACACCGAATCAGATGACTGAAAGGCCAGAAGAACAAGGTCCAGGGTATAAAAGATTTCAGTCTTGTAAGCCTTCTGAAAACTAGTCAGAAGAATCTTAAGAGAAAACTCAACACGAACCAAGGCCAACAAGAACAAAGTTCCTTGAGAGCCAACGTTTCCAGCTTACGGGCCTTTTGAAGACAAGAGACGATCACAACACTAAGAGGCCCACAAAACCAAATGCACATGATTCAATTACCAAGTAATTTGTAAGTTATATAATGTGGGCCGTTAAACAGAACATCTTGATTACTCAACAAATATTAATGTTTACATAAACGGGTTTGATTCCCGGACAATCGTCTTTTATTCCGTTACAAAACAACACGAATCTTCAAGCGTTTGATTTCCTAAAATCGTTTTTTTAATTGTTAATGACAATCTACACACTAACATAGAGTCATGAATATTCAAAGTTCTTTATTTGCAAGTTCCTAATAATATTAAGGTTTGTATTACGTCAGCTGGAAGAAGTATGTATTAGCCGTTATTGTTGTAAATAAAGCCGTTATATGAAAACATACCTGAAGTTTCGTCTAAAGTTTCGTCTGAAGTTTCGTCTGAAGTTTCGTCTGAAATTATTGAAAGATAAATAATTGTTTGTGGTGATAGTCAATCTGTAACTTGAATAACTAAACATCTGCTATTAAAACACAAGTTGAGAACTTTGACATCTTTATATATTCTAATTCATGTCAGATAAAGTGACTTTAATAATTACATTATCGTCATTTTTTTCCTACCCTGTTTTATTGTAAGTAATTATAAACCATGGTAATCAGCAATACATACATAAACAGAAAATGGAATTTCAAAGTTACGGTTATAACGTTGAATCATACATAAAAATCAAATCCTTCATTGAAATTCCACTAAATTATTTTTTTGGAAGGAGTGTCCTCAATTTGTACATGTTCCTTTACATATAGAGTCAGACATTAGAAGAAGATCATGTCCATTTCGGAGCTTAACCTTATAATGATGATGATGATGATGATGATAATAATAACAATAAAACTTACCTCTATAAGCTTGAAAGCAATCTTTTCCACCGCATGTCTGCAATAAATCTCCCAGGCTAGTATAGCATGGTAAACCGCATCTAGTATCACAAACCGTGTCAGCTTTATCACATATAAATCTTCCACAGGAACACCAATCTCCATTGAACAAAGCTGCATATGAATGGCTTCCGTTTGTACATTGTTCTGTACATTGATCAATATCATTGACAGATGAATTTATTTCCGGCACAAAACAAGACAGGTTATAACATCCATAGTATGTCATATCTAAAAAGAAAAAAGTTTGAGAGTTTTAGCATTTAGAGTTACATAGTAAAGTACATTATTTCTCTTAATCGGGATGATAATTCAATGCACATCATCGAGTAAATTTCAAGTAAAAAGCAGAAAAATAAAACGTCTAAAGATAAATTAAAGAGACATTAATTTCCTTACATTGAGATGTTCGGATAGCACTATTATCATTACAGATAGGATCGTCTGCTGTTCCGTCTGAAGCCGAGACAAATAGGGGCAGAAACAGGCACAATAAAACATAACTAATCCATCGATTGGGGATTGCCATGTCACAAGCGGCGTATTTGCGCCTTCGATTTTTCAAAGAATAAGGAAAGTCAAAGGCTGTATGCTACTAATCTCCTTGAAATATCACATCCAATACAAATTTCTTATGAGTATTCGATGCCGCTGATGCTCCTTTTTCGCGATTTAGACAATGTTTTTCCCTATGAATGAGGAAGTGATCAGTGATTACGACACCCGCTTCATCGAGCGTACGTTTATTTTGATGAATGTTGTCACATGAACAGCTCAATATTATTACGTGACCCGGATGAGAATGAATAAAGGCACGGGAAGAATATCCATGATAAAAATTCGGCATATTCTTTCTTCATGGTTTTGATGCTCGACAATTGTTATTAAGAAAATGAAACGGAAACGTCCATTGTTCAAAGATGAAACCCAACAAAAGACATACAAGTGTTTGTAACGTTCAATCAAACTTTCTCGTGAGGTCTTTTACTTTCTTAATGTAATTGAATCCGACATTAAGTTTCTATATCATTTTGGAAATTGATTCGTGTAGATACTCCTGCATTCCTTCCTTGTTCGATATCACATGGAGACATAGACAAACATTGACAAAAGGATTATGAAAAATTGTAGTCCTCGGGACGTTGGAAGTATAAAAAGACGATCGCAGAGACTTTCAAGCAAATTTCAAGCAATTTCAATATACTAGTCCATCACCTATCGAAATGTGCAAACATTAGAAAGGTATATGTAATCCTTGTTCGATTTCTCATATAAAAATGTTGTGCTTTAAAAAAAAGAGTATACCAAACTTTGGCAGATCCCTGTTTAAACGCTATAAACTGTGTGACTTTCAATTATATTCCATCTTAAGGAGCCACCAATACTCTGTCTAATGATATCATATTCATAACTTTCCTCAACGACTGAGTAGCGGCCTTGTCAAGAAGTGTTGTAAACAAGATTTTGTTACAAGTTTGGGCTGAAGCTATAAAATGTAGTTCAAAAGACATTACGCATTGGGGTTCAGTCCGAGAACAATCGCTGACATATTCGCATTGATCTTATATATTAGAATAGAAAATGTGATAATGTCAACTCAAGAAATGGTTCTGTTACAAGTAAAATCTAAGATATTCTCTTTATTATGATTACTCAATCTGTTGTTAAAGTAGGCCTCGTCATTGAGTCATTAAAAATTGACGTTTACTTCATGGATGCTATCTACCTATCTTTTCATGAAATTCTACTGTCAATATCTTGACTTTCTTTCTTAATTGCCTTTACTGATACTTCCAAATAAGTGTGACGGGGGCTTAAGAGCGTGTGATTTCTTTAAATGACAGTGGGGCTATTGTTTCCAACTGATCATCCGTGAATACCAAGTTCTAAAGAATCTGAAATTGAAATTCATGTACGATGATGACATATCAGGCAAGATTCACTACTGTTTGATCATCAACTTTCTAAATCATCATCCATATGGGTTAACAACTTTTGAAAAGGCACAGGCAATGGGTTATTCAAATGCACATTCGAACAAAAGAGCAGTGCACTTTGAATCTTTTCACTTTTAACCTTGACCCTTGTTTTGATCCACTGCACATTCCATGACTGAAAATCTTAAGAAATGGGGTATCATTTTAAAAGGAATAAAACCCACTTTCAAATTATACTAGACATATTGATGATTATGGCATGGTTTGAAATTCATGGATTCTGTAAATTTGTATGTGTTTTGTGTTTTGTGTGTGTGTGTGTGTGTGTGGGTATGTGTGGGTGTGTTCGTGTTTTTTCTCTCTATATATCTATGTTTGTATTTGTGTGTGTTTAATATAAATACTTGCATAGGCTTGATGTGCCTTATATCATGTATATCCTATCCTCTTTTTGTTATTGGATTTCTGATTGCTTCATATACAGGGTCTTCAGATTTTAAAACTGTTCACATTTTCAAATTTTGTTCACAACGACAGTATGATTTGTTAATAATCTGTTTGTTTTCACCAGTTTTCTTTTTTATACACTCTGCTGAGGGATTGTTTTAAATCTTTGTAAGGCGTTTTTTATGTTGTCTTTTGTATGTATATCACTGACATGTATAGATACAAGTTTCTTTTTCTAATCTTTTCATCATCACATAACTCATTCATTTTCATATGGGACAATTGGGAGCCAGTTAGTACGAAGTGATCATGTACGCAATATGATTGATAATTAGCATGACAGGTCTATTTCATACTCATAATAGCTAGTAGTGTACGATGCATCTTAAATCGAATGCACATATTTAAAACATGCTTGCCCTTTCAAGAATTTGAATGACTGAAGAAAAGCCGAGTCCATTGGCATTTGGTATTGAATGCCCTTTTCTTAAATGTTATGCTTCTAGCTAAAATGTGATTTCTCGTTGGGAAAACAAATTGTTGCAAGGATAATGATTTGAAACAACGGAAAGTTAACTTGAATGGCCCTTCGCTAAATCATATGCTCCTTATCTAAGTTGACATGGCTCATTTAAGGAGGTTACTGCATTAAAAATGAATTTGAACGAACGAAAATTAATTACAATTTGCCGTGGTGATCACAACTACCCTGAATCTGAATGTCCTCCTGATTAATTGTTTTTGAAATTCCTAAGAATGCCATAATTAAACATGTATACATTTGTGCGACGCATGATTGTTTTAGTAAAAACACAAACAAATTAATTAAATTGAGCTGAGTGTTAATAGTTCATTAGCTATATCTCTCGTTCTCTGTACCTTAATCAATTTGTGCACCCACCCATTCACTGCGCCCACCGTTGCAAAACTACGATTATATCAAACCAGTATTTCCCTATTCTTGCATGGTTTCATACTTCTTGGTATAAATCAATTTTCTTACACCCTACACCAAGAACAACCAAGTAAACAATTTTACCCTCAGTACCCAATCTAGGTTGATTCGTGGGGGAGAGGGTCATGTCTATCCCAGCCCCTTTAGAATCATACAAGTTACTTCAACGCTGTATGTCTCTATTGCATCATGGACTTTTGTCGTTTTTCAAACATTCCAGATTTTGTTGTCCAGTGGATAAGTCTCAGGACTGAAAACCACAACGTACGGGGTTTTAGTCCCTGTCGCATCATGTCCTCTGACAAAACATTAATCTACATTTGCCATACTCCACCTAGGTGATATAAGTAGGTACTGGGATGAAATAATTCCTTAAAATGCCCGAGCGCTATAGTGGCAGCCGGCGTAATAATAATGGAAGGCTAGGATTGGTAATGTACCAGACATAAGCGCTATACAGTGCGTATCAAAAAAGTAAACCCAACTTTGGTAGATTATGATTGAAAAGTAATAATTGATGTGACCTTTAGATCTATTTTATGGTAAAGAGTAACTAGTTCTCTGTCTAATGATACCTTTTTCATAATTTGTCTGCATTGGAGGGCTGAGCACCAGAGTTTTTTTAAAGTGTCGTCAAAATCTCTTTATACTAAGTTTGAGCTGATGCACCAAATGTGGGTCAGGCCATATGAATGTGTAGTCCAGAATCTGGCCGGTTTTATATTCCCTACACTTGATTCAAGCCCCCGAAGATGGCGTTATCTACAAACTCATAATTAGCTTACCAGCCCAGCCTTTTCGCCGGGCGTCCTAATTTAAGGATCACGCCATCTTCGGCCGGCAGCAAGTAAGTAGTGGGAGGTCGCATTGCGTTGGTGTGGTGGAGATCAAAATTAAATAGGCCAGATTCTGGACTAATGAATGTGTTCAATACTTTAGTCTGACATCTTTTGAAAGTTAAATTCTGCTTCATGCTTCAGATTTTTGATTGTTGAAAGTGATCCAATATATCTAAGCTTTAACATGACTTTGCTTTAATCCACAAGGTAACCTACAATTATTTAAACAGCCTACTAACGTCTTGTCACATGATTTTTAAGATCTCTCTGCTTGCTTGTCCATTTCACGCGCATAAGGGGCGTAGCATTCATTAGGCATTTGTCTCGAATAGCACATGAAAAATCAGAGATTTACTAGCCTCGAGGGCAAAATGGCATTTGGCCCACATATTGCATGAGCCCAAACTTGGCACAAGAAGAATTTGACAATACTTTTAAATAATAATAATAATAATAATATTCAGCTTTTATATAGCGCTTATTACTAATGTCTCTAAGCGCTTTACAGATATACTATTACCCCGGTCATTGGATTCAGTGCTTGCCCGCACACACTGTGTGCACAATCTCCACTCCCTGGGGAGCATTCCAGCCAGGCGTTACTTGACGCTCAAAAACTGTTTGACCAACAATGACGGTCGCATCCTACCGGGTACCCATTTAACACCTGGGTGGAGAGTAGCAAGTGTAGGTTAATATCTTGTCCAAGGATATTAGTGCGGTGTCGGGATTCGAACCCTCGACCTTCGCATCTCCAGTCAAGCGCCTTAAACCACTCGACCACGACACTCCTACTCCTAATGGATGCTGATCAGTCGTCGGTGACAGCAGATTTATGAATAGACCAGTTCACCGTTAGCATATGTCCCAAATGACCCCGAATATCCACAGATCTTCAAATCATGAAGAGGACCTACTTTGTACATTTTGAAATAACTTCTACAGCGATGGAGGTGCTACATACATAGCCTTTATTTTCCCTTTCAAAGAATACTTCCACCTGTGTATCATGGAATGCACTGCTTGTGCATAAATGAATAATGATTACATAACTTTCATGAGCACGTATTCAGTATTTTGTCTCCGTGTATTTCACAATTTGGTCTGCAATGAGCCAATGACCTTTATCAGCTCATCCACAGACTGCAACTATGAACGGACTTATAAGGTATCATGAGACAGAGTATTAGTTACCCTTTGATATGAAATATAATTAATGGTTTCAAAGGTAATATCGTTTAAAAATAGATCATCTAAATTTGGGTATACCTTTGGTTATGCACACTGTATAAGATAACGATCTGTCATTCTTGGTTTTTGCTTTGGTCGAGTAATAAGTGAAGACAAGGATTATTTTATAGGCTAATCAGTTAAAAACCAATTAAAAAGGAATCTATGTCTGAAGATTAAAAAATGTGCATTTTGACTTCGGAGACCTCTGTGTATAAGTAATTCTTAAATATCGGTCAGGGATTTGTTTCCATTATCACTAGGGTGGACTGTCGCCCATGTATGCTCGTTGGATGTTGGTCCCCTGAGTTGTCGGTCTTAAGGCCCGGTCACACATAGGGGACGCATGGGGGACGCACGGCCCGCGCATTGAAAATTTGCAATTTTCGCCAGTGCGTTGTCGTGCGCCGAACTTTTGTCGAAGCTACAGCGAGCTGACACCAAATGCATAGCGTGTTGCTAGCGCGCTGAGCGCATACACGGCGCATACAGTGCGCATACAGATCGTATACAGAGCGCACATGTTAAAAACTTCAACGAATGCACAGCGTATTGCTAGCGCGCTGGACGAATGGTCCACGCATGCACCGCGTTCTCAACGCACAGCCAGCGCGCGAACGACAGAGGTTGGTTTGGTTTTATTTTCCGTATACAAATTCAAATACATACAAGAATACAATTTACAAATGTTATTATTAGTAGTACTAGTATTATTTATTTGACCAATCGGATAACATACAATGAACATAACAATCAGATAATACATAGAAATTTCATAAAACATTCAAACAGCTTTGAGGAGAGACAGAAGGATACAATCTGCTGGTCAGGGGTGACAAAAGCAATTGAAATTGCTATAATATAGTTGTAGTATAGGGAACCACTGTTTGAAGGACACTTGCAGTTGATGTGCTTTCCATCAAGTGCACCACAGTTATGGGGGAAGTTCCACTTCTCCATGAACTTGTCAGATATGGCACGCCATTCCTCAGGGAGTGGTGGGACACTTCATCATCTCATCCCTGTACTCTTTGATGATGGCTTGGCACACTTCTGGGATGAGAAGGGATATGGTGCTGTGAGGCACCCTCCACCCATAGGACATATTGAACGAAACTTGGCTACAGAGGCAAGATGCCGAAGAGTGAGGGCAAGCTTCAGGCCCGGATCAAGGGCATCTCTGTAGGTTGTATTCTGCTTGATGATTCTCGGGCCCACCCTGGTTAGCAGGTCGTCGAACATCTCTGGGGGCACCCGCATGATATTCTTGAAGGCTGCCTGGTCTTCGTTACGGAATTCCACAATAAGTTGATCATACAGGCCAGAATCTCCGTTGACTAGTCTTCTTCTCTTTATCCTTCTCCCGATGACATGGACTTGGTGAATTGCCAGTTCCATGAGGTTCTGCTGATGTTGGAGAACCGCGATTTCGTATTGTAGGCGCAGCCTGTCGGGACCATCCATCTTCTGAGGTGGTTCTTCTATATATAGACAAGATCAGTAGGAACCTCTGTCATCACAAATGAGGGTTGGATGAGAAGTGATGAGGTGGGGCGGAACCCGTTTATATACCCTTTGGTTACACGCTACGTACACGCCAGGTATACGCTAGGAACACGCAGGAAGAACGTTGGGTGCGCTAGAGACACGTTCAGCACTCGTTCAGCACGCTCATATTCGCTGCATGTTCGCTGGACATTCGTTTGAGACGCGCTAAGTAAGCGCTAGGCGTTCGTTAGACCTCAGCCGCCGAACATACAACGAATAAACAGCGTGTGCTCCGCGCATGTCCGGCGTTGGTCCAGCGCGCTCTGCGCGTGTTTGGCGTCCTTCTGGCGAGTACAGTCATGCGTCGAGCTCCGCGCACAATTTTGAGCATGCTCAAAAAATCTCGACGCACACAGCTAATGACGGCGAACGCATAGCGTTGGTCCAGCGCGCTCGACGAACGAGTAAGAAGGATGACGCACACCTAACGCACGACAACGCACTGGCAAAAATTGCAAGTTTGTAATGCGCGGGCCGTGCGTCCCCCGTGCGTCGTCTCTGTGTGACCAGGCCTTTATGGAGCTCTTTGTAATTTGCGTCTCAATGGCTGTATTAGTTTTTATATTTATTTGACAAAAATGAATACAATGTAATATTATCATTGTTATTATTATCATCATCATTACTGACATGTTAAATAAACACATATAAATTGATAGAGTACGATATAGTGCATGTAAATCTGTGAGGTATTTATTGTATTTAATGGGTATGATGAAACAATTGTATATTTACATGAGTCATAAACCATATATGTCATTGGTTCTGATATCAAACGAATTTACAGTATGAAGGCGATTAGCTAGTATATATATATATGTACCGCTTTTTAAGATTAAAACAATAATATTACAATTCAGAATGTAGTTTAAAAAAGAGAAGAAAATAAAATAGTGATATATAAAACCAAATCAAACCAGCTTTATCTTCATTAGGATACAATGCTTCTACGGTGTGGATCAACTTTAACATGTAAATTTTCAATGGGAAGATTTTAACGAACCCCCCTTTTTAAGTACAAAATTTTTGACATAAAGTGTCTTGATAATATTCATAGGAGTAATATTACGTTTAATGGTACATTAGGTTAATTAATTATCACACTTCAAATGTAAATTATTAGACTACTCAGAAACATTAAAATTGTTGAGTACAACAATAGTTTTGAAATGATTAAACTGTTGACATCATTTAGTTTACGAACATTCATCAAGATTTAAAAGAAAGTATTGAATTGTGTTGAGTGAAATAAGAAGGAGATATCAGGAGAAATATAGAAGCAGAGTAAGAGAGAGGAAGAGAGAGAGAGAGACAGAGAGAGAACGAGAGAGAAGAGAGAGGGAGAGAAAGTGTTTAACATTTTATTTGAAATTAAATATTCTACTACTACTTTACATCTGCCTGTGCACTTTACGGGAATAGTGTAAGGGCAACACAAGGCGGTCAAAGCTTCTGTCGGCAAGTCCAAACCGCACCCATGGTAACTGTTTATTTAGCAAGATTGTAACCATGCTGGGGACAAATCACATTTGCGAATTCATAAAATCTGAGAAACTCTGTTTTAGCAATTTTGAAAACTTTTGCGACACAGACTGTCATTTTTGCTTGTCGAAATTGTTCACCGCAAATATCGACTGCCACATGTTATTACAATGGCAAGTGGCGTCTCCCCTTCAAATCACCCAGAGCCATCGATACACAGAGTTTGGCCAACTTGGTTTCAGTTGGTCACAAAACGGCGTACGTATATTCTTTTTGTTTTGTGCTTGCTTTACAGTACAGTATTCGCCATGCTCTACTCGAACCGGGTTGGTCAAACTCTCCTAATTATTGACTTTGAATTCCCCTTAAAACTACCACTTGGTAAAGAATAAGGCACTGTCGTTGTGCTGATGTGCCCTATTTTGTTACTTGAGCACATCTATAGATGTAGAATAAAAACTGTAGAGCCAGTATTTTGGGAGAATGATTCCGGGACCACGTATCCATCTTCCCCGATCGGAACCGAGGGCGCGGATCTAGTCAGATTGTTCGCATCCGCGTACTCATTATATTCATCCGACCCGCTTCTTTCCGGTTTTATGTTCATACCGAGGAAGGAAAAGCCGTCAGATAGGTCGGTCGTTGCTTCGTCAGGACCAATATCTGTATAGTCGCCATCTGCTTGTTGGTTGAATGTCTGTGAAGGTCCAGGGATTGCAGCTTGTGCACGGTTTCTTACTACTTGCAGAATACATGTACAACGGACCCTTATGACGCCAGCAACGATTATCACGAATATGACAAGAACGATGACTATAATGGGAGTAACAGCTAGGTCTGTTGATAAAAATAGGAGATGAAAGGAAAATTACCCGTTTTTTCAGTGGCTCCACTATATACTAGACCTGTGTTCCAGCAACCATTTATAATCGTGCTACTACTACTTCTTTCAAATACTAAGAATATTTATGATAAGATACTTGGAAGACAAATCGTGATCATAGGAAAAAGTACATAAAACTGTGAAATAATGTGTGTATGTTTGTGTGTGCGTGTGTTTGTGTGCGGGGGGAGTTTTATGTATAAA
Source organism: Mesocentrotus franciscanus (assembly GCA_037976565.1). Lineage (NCBI taxonomy): Eukaryota > Metazoa > Echinodermata > Echinoidea > Camarodonta > Strongylocentrotidae > Mesocentrotus > Mesocentrotus franciscanus. The sequence goes on along the minus strand of CP137678.1, from coordinate 29,662,807 downwards.
CACATATTGTCTCGAAATAATTGAAATAACATTCCTTAAACGATTAGGATGAATAAAATATATACACAAAAATGAAATATGAAAATATAAGACGTAGGTAGGCATATACAAAAACAGTCTAAAATTGTTTTTTTTAACACAAAGAAATAATCTTTTAAGGATAAGGTTAACATTTTAGTGTAACATTCGACTTAAGTTTCAATTTCAACAGATAAAAAGTAGGACATGAAAAATGCACCATTCGATTTTTGAACGTCAATCCTTAGATATGATTTTAATAACAAACCGGTCTTTTAATATTTTGTATTTTATATAATATGATACTGGTGACAAATTTAACATCCATCTCCACCGTGATATGTACAAGTTTGCTCATTGTAAAATGTACATATATTTAAGATGTAGTGCAGGTTGAAAATGATTTGATAAAACCAAAAATCATGGGTTTTCATGATTTTGGACACTTCTAGCCCAATACACAAATCGGAATATGTCCAGATTCAGACAATTCGTACAAATCTATATAGGCATAGATAGCATGATAAACATGTGACATCGGTGGACAGTCATGGGAATGCTAAAAAATCTTGTGTTTGTCTCCACTTCAGTGAATTGGAGCATTCGGTCAGATAAATATTCGAACTTCAAGTCAAAGTTACACTCTAAATCAGTTGCAATAAAACTCAAATGGAATAAGAGATTAGCTTTTAGATGCCTGGCTTATGATGATATACCTTGATTGATTTGGGTTTGGGAATACATGTCCTATAAGTTAAATAATGATTAAAGAAAACTGTACGAAGGGTGAAGGACCTTTTAATCATTAATATAAAGAGCTCTGGAAAATGATGGAAAAATGTGGAAAATTGCTAGATAGTTTTAAGAGAATTTCTCTTATATTTTAAAAGATAAGAGGAAACGTCTGCAAAGTAAAAGAATATTTGAAAATTGCCTGAAATGACAAGAATACGGTATGAAAGAAATAAAGTTATGCAGAATCAGATGACTGAAAGGCCCCAAGAACAAGTTCCAGGAGATGAAAGCTTTACTTCTCGTGAGCCTTCTGAATCAAGTTAGAAGAATCTTAGGAGGAAAGTCAACACGAATAATGGCCAACAAGAACAAAGGTCCTTGAGAGCCAACATTTCCAGATTACGGGCCTTTTGAAGACAGGATAGGATCGCAAGACTTAGAGGCCCACAAAACCAAATGCACACTATTCAAACATCTTGGATTGTCCATACGACAATGAGACTAAATCCCAACTTACACAATACCAATGAATTTGAAACTTGATGTGGGCCGTCAAACAGAACATCTTGATTGATTAACAAATGTTTATGTTAACATAAACGGGTTTGATTCCCGGGCAATCGTCGTTTATTCCGCTTCAAAACAACACGAATCGTCAAGCTTTTGATTTCCTCAAACTGTCCTTTTATTTGTTATTGGCAATCTCCACATTTACACCCAAAACATGAATATTCAAAGTCCTTTATTTGCATGTTCCTAATAATACTAATGTTTGAATTAGGTCGGCTGGAAATGATTTTTATCTGCCGTTATTGTTGTAAATAATGCCTATAAAACATACCTGACTTTTCGTCTGAAGTTTCGACTGAAATGGAAAGATAAATAATTGTATGTGATGATAGTCAATCTGTATTAACTCAAATAACTAAACACCTGCCGAAGACGAGCTCAGAAATTTGACATCTTGTGTTATTCCGATTCAGTATTAGATTTAGTGGCCCGTATTCTGAAGTCAGGTTTAGCTAAACCCAGGTTTAACTTTAAACCCGGGTTTAACTAAGCCAGACTTCAGGTCTAAGTATCATTTCAGTTTCTGAAAGCCAGGTTTAGTTAAACCCGGGTTTAAGTCTAGTCTAAACTTAAGCCCAGGTTTAAAGTTAAGCCAAAGTTTAACTACCATGGAGATGTAGTCTGCTTCTACTGCACATGCTCAGTACAGCTCACCCATCTTCAAGGGTAACTGCTATAGGCTTTTTTATAGCTGGATTTCGTGTTGCAAATTTAATAATTAATTTCAATTCAAAATATCTGACACAAAAAATCTCTTTCGAAGCAACCGTTGAACGTTATGGCGTGATCTTTTGTTTTGTTTTACCCTTTGATTTATTGTAAAACTGCTGAAAAATTCTGAATCTAGGCCTATAGGGTGGAATTGGCCTTTAAAAATATTAAATAAATAATCGATACAACACTCGGTAATTCTACAATTTCTGCCCAGATTAGTCAAAACAAACAAACCAGAACATCATAAAAATGCTCTAAAAAAGATTAAAATGACTAAAATAGAAACTAAAAATGATCAAAAATATCTTCTTGATGCAGAATAACTAGTCCAAGGTCAACATTTAAGCTCATTTGGTTGAATTTTAGGCGTTTTTTTAGGACAATGCAATCCTTTTGCGAATTACCGACGTACGTACGTGTGTAGGCCTACACATACGTACTGGTATCGCGATCGCCTTCTCGGTCATCGTGGATCGTGCGCGCATATCATTCGATCGTGCGCGCATTCGTTCGTACGCACGGTTAGAAAACGTATTGTTGCATTGTCTTTAAAAAACGCCTAAAATTCGACCAAATGAGCTTCAATGTTGACTTTGGACTAGTTATTCTGCATCAAGAAGGTATTTTTGATCATTTTTAGTTCTCTTTTAGTCAGTTTAATCTTGTTTAAATCTAGATCTAGTGCATTTTTAGGATGTTCTGGATGTTTTGACATTAATCTGGGCAGAAATTGTAAGTAATGTAGACTAGACTAGATCTAGATTCTAGATCTAGACTAGATGTAGACTATTTGTAAATTGTAGAATGACCCAAAACTCTACTAGAGAGTAGGGTTCCGGCTTAATACGCTCGTTGGCTCTTAATTAATCCATGATTGCCTTATAAATATAGATCCAGCTCTAGATCTACATGAATTTACTCTTAACTCTAATCCAAACTTACAATTTTATTTTAACTCGTATTTGTTTACATCGTTGGGACGCAATTCGAAAATGTGCATTGCATTCACAGCTTCAAACTACGAGAACATAACGTCAAACTAAAGGTATGGGGCTACTATATTTGTTTTCCTCTGCAACAAAATGATACGTGTCGATTTACTTTGGCAAATTTTTCGTTTTAAGAATTGTCGTACTATACAAATCACACAAACTTATATAAAATATAAAATCTTAAGATTTAGAAAATATTAGGAATAAAGATTCAATAAGCAAATAAAGTATCCAAATTAATGTTCAAACTTGCCGAAGGCATAAAATCGCAAGGCGCACTTTCATCCGCACGCGATGTTTGGGTGTCTCTCCCGTGTTGGAGTCGGCTAGCTAGCAAGTAAGGTCTGCAAATCGCTGTTTATTTGGTAAAACGACAGCGATGCAAAAAATCATCGTCGCCAAAATGTGAAAGGGATTTTTCTTTCCACAAGAGGTCTATCCGGTCTCATTATTTGCAATAATTCGTCGTAATGGTGTCTTCTTCTCTGACTTAAGCCAGACTTAAACTAGGTGTACCCCAGGTTTAAATATGTGTACAATTTCTACAAAGTTAGACCAGGCTTAAACCTAGGTTTAAGTTAAACCTGACTTCAGAAACGCAAAGTTAAACCTAGGTTTAAATCTGAGAGTTAGGCGAGGCTTAGACTAGACTTAAACCTAGGTTTAAAGTTAAACCTGACTTCAGAATACGGGCCAGTGACTTTAACGGCTATATTATACAGATTACATTATCGTAATTGTTTTTTTACCATGTGTTACTGTAAGAAAGTTATACCATGCATGGTAATCAGCAATACATATAAAAAAACCCCAAAATGTCAAAATTCTGGTTATAATTTCGAATCATACATAATAACAAACCCTTTATTGAAATTACGTTCAAAAAATTATAAGTAGTGTTCTAAATTTCTACATATTCTATGACATATAAACTCTGATATTTCGAAGAAGATCATGTCTATTTTGGAGCTTAACATTATAATGATGATGATGATGAATGAGGGTGGTGATGATGATAAACATAATAATACTGATAAAAATATTAATAACGACAATAACAATTAAAACTTACTATACACTTGAGAGTAGTCTTTTCCACCGCATGTCTGCATTTCATCTCCCAGGCTAGTATTGCATGGTAGACCGCATTTAAAATCACAAACCATATCAGCTCTACCACAGATGAATTTTCCACAGGAACAATTATATCCAATTAACAAAGCTGCATAGGAATGGCTTCCGCTCTTACATTGCTCCGTGCATTGATCAATATCACTGATATTTGAATTTGTTTCCGGCACAAAACAAGACAGGTTATAACATCCATAGTATTTCATATCTAGAAAGAAAAAAATATTTTAGAGTTTAGCATTTAGAGTTACATAGTTATCCGATGTTTCCAACACACGTACGTGTTAATTTGAGGTAAAAAACTGAAAAATGAAATGACTTAAAGGTAGTTTATCCCTTTTTCAGCCAGCTTCAAATTCTGTAGAACTTTGCTGAAATCATGAATATGTCACCTATGTCCTATCTGTGAAATGTAAACGTTGGCAATGTCCTAGTATTCAAATTATGCAAGGATTAAACCCGTTAACTTTCTAGACTTCACTGTCAGATATTATTGAGTGACTGACTGACTTCTTGTTTTCTTTGGTAATAACATAGGCCTACATAAAATGAGCTGTAAAGGGTACATGAGCATTTGTACACATCAATAAATCACTTCTTGTAATGGCCAACATTTAACTGTTTGAATATTTCCGCAGCACAAAACGTATGGTACAAGGGTATGAAATCAAACTATTTACTACTCATACTTTTCGAAACGCGTTGCGGAAATTCCTAACGGTCGATTTAATTCCACAGAGAGGCAATTACCAGTTCTAATCTTTCCAGGTGAGTTTTAAGTTGGTTTTTATCTCTTGTTCACCATAGTATTCACAGAAGTTTATATTTTCAGCCTGCAAAAGGGCCACACCACCGTTAAAATAAGTCAAAAAGATATTTATTTCCTTACATTGAGATGTTCGGATAGCACCATCATTATAACAGAGAGGATCGATTGCTATATCATCTGAAGCCGAGACAAACAGGGGCAGAAGCAGGCACAAGAAGACATAACTAATCCATCGATTGAAGATTGCCATGTCACAAACAACGTATTTGCGCCTTTGAACGAAGGAAATTAAAAAGTTGTATGTTACTAATCTCCTTCAAAAATCACATCAAAAACAAAGTCCTTACGATTTAGACAATGTTTTGCCTGATGAATGAGGAAGTGATCAGTGATTACGACACCCTCTACATCGAGCGTACGTTTATTTCGATGAACATTGTCACGTGAACAGCGCACTATTTATCACATGACCCGGATCACAATGAATAAAGGCATGGGAAGAATATCCATGATAAAAATTAGGCATGATTCTGTATTCATGGTTCTGATGGTCAGCAATCATTATTAAGAAAATGAAACGGGAACTTCCATTGTGCTAAGCTACACACCAAACAAAAGACAGACAAGTGTTTTTAAAGTTGAATCAAGCTTTCTCGTAAAGTCATTAGAGCGGCCCTGTACTTTCTGAATGTAATTATATTTTCAATTAAGTATTTATCACTTTTTGAAAAATGACTTGTGTAAATACTCCAGCATTCCTTCCATGTTTTTCGGTAGCACATGAAGACATAGTCAAAACTTTGGACAAAAGGCTTTTTAAAAATTGCAGTCCTTGGGACGTCGGAAGTATAAATTTGACGATCACAACACTTTCGACAAATCAACATGGATTAGTCCATCACCTATAGAAATGTGCGAACAAAACAAATATTATGTAATCCTTATGCGATTTATCATATAGATATATAGTGCTTTAAAAAAGTAAAACAAACTTTGGCAGATTTCAGTTTAATCGCTATGACCTGTGTGACCTTCAATTAAATTTCATTATAATGAGTCACTAATATTCTGTCTAATAATACCTTATTCATAACTCTGCTGCCACAGATGAGTGAACAGCAGCAGCCTTTTCAAAACGTGTTGTACACAAATCTCTTTTACCAAGTTTGGGCTGGCTATAAATGTGGGTAAAAAGTCATTACGCAGTTGATTTAATTTATTTTCTTCTGCATTACAAATAAATATAAATATCAATTATCGGTCACACAACGAAAATAAAATACCAATATGACTTTCTGACGATAGACCATTAATAAGCAAATATACATCACAATTAATAGAAAACAAATGATTTGTCAAAATATCATATTTCATCAAACTTTATAAAATTGTTTTCGGAATAAGGACTGTCATTGTAAACACAATGCTTGAAAATAGGAGAGCCCCAAATAAATCTAATGAAATAAATGAATATCTTTTAAGCAGAATAGCCAAGTAATTTAGAGCAAAAAATAAAATATAAGGACAAATGATGATGATGTTGATGATGATAATAATAATGATGATTGTAATTAAAAGAAATATCTATGCAGGGATAAAAAAAAAACTATTATGCCAAAGACTGAAAAGTTTAAACAGAAATGTTACCCGAAGATAGCATATTCTGAAAAAACGTCTTCTTTTTTTCTTTGGTTTTAAAAACCTAGAGGAGCAACAGGACTTAATCATTTCTGGGAGAGCATCCCATAGATCTGAAACATGATGTCTGAAATACTCGCATTGATTTTTTGTATTAGAATAGAAAATGTGACAATGTCAACTCAGACTCTAGAAAAAGTCATTAACAAGCAAAATTTATAAAATTCTCGTTGTTATGATTACACAACCTTGGCTTCTCTCGCATCCCTTGATTAAGGTAAGCCTTGTCATTGAGTCATTCAGAATGGACAAAATTAACCATCATGGATACTATCTTCCTATCTTTTTCATGAAATTCTACTGTCAATATCTGTGGTAGTTATCATCATGACTTTCTTTCTGCATTTATTGATGCTTTGAGATTAGTTCCATGTTTTCAGGTGCTATTCAAAACAAATACCTTACGCATCTTATACACCCTTAACATGTGAACAGGTGCATTCCAGAAGTGAGAAGTGAGATTATTCATATAAAAAGACAAAAAAGTTAGAAGGCTGTTTTAAATTAATTCATGTTTATCATGTTGATTAAAACAAGGCCGTGCGAAAGCCTAAATAAATTGGATTTTCTTAAGCAATGAAGCACAGAAGCATGCAGCATAATTTATATCTTAAAAGTATTTAAGACCAAATTAACGTATGCATATGGCCTGACTCACATTAGATGCATCAGCCCAAACACAGGACAAGTCAAGTACCTTGGCACATGTGCAGCAGAATGCATCAATCCTTTCACGCATTGGTTGGGTTGTACGGGTATGACACTAATTGCTCCTGCCACGATAGCTCTATGACAATCTCCTACACTAACCGAACTTCAATCCTCGACCCAAAACTGTACCTAACCCTTGCCTTAATCTTAAATCCAACTTGAAACTAAATTGCAACTCAAACCTTAACTTTATACCTTCAACGAAATAAAACCCGAAGCAATTGTCGCCGGTGAAAATTTGGCGGTCATGGCTTAGCACAAAATATCGAATTTCTCTGCAAATCGGCGTCGAATAATCACTGGCATACATAGCAGTTGAATCTATACAACCCGATAAGTACGTGTATTTGGATTTTTGGTTAGAATTCTCGTAAATGGAGCCATGACTATCTGTTTTGTTTGATGATTACTGTATAATGTTTTTTTCTTTTTTTTTCTTTTCAATTGATCAGTCATTTGGTGTATTAGAATGACACCTCGGATGCTTGCATATCAAAAGAGTAAATTGGACGCCGCGCCTGTTCAAGCGATGAAAGCTTCTTTGCGGATATTATCCCGCTACATATTTCATCTCCGTCTTCTCCCTCTTCTTCTTTTCCTTCTCCTTGTTCTTCAAATGATAGAACCCTCAAAGAGGCTTGAAAACTCAAGTTGGATCGATAATAGCTCTCTTATCTTGGCATTATCGTTAGTAAAAAGGGGTTTATTCCTCTTTTAAGTTGATACCATATTTTTCTGATTTTGCAACCATGGAGTGAGCAGTACATCGATAGCAGAATAAGGGGCAGGGTCAAAACTGAAAAGTTGCAAAATGAACTGGTAAGCACTCCGCTTTTTTGACATGATTTTGACGTGATTTTCCTAAATGACAGTTGGGTTATTGTTCCTAACTGGTCATCCATGAATGCCAAATTCCAAAGAATCTGAAATTGAAATTCATGTACGATGATGACATTTCAGGCAAGATTCGTTACTGTTTGGTCATCAACTTTCTGAAGTAATGCCTGTGGGTTAACAACTGTTGAAAGGGCACGGGCTATTGGCAATTTGAATGCAAATTCGAACAAGAGCAGGGCACTTTGCAACTTTTTACTTTTGACCTTGCCCCTTGTTTTGATCTACTGCACATTCCATGACTGAAAAAAGTAGCTGTGCGAAGATTTTAAAAACTAACTTTATTTTCATTATTGCAAAGGTGAAACTTTGATTGGACAATTTTTTATCAAAATTCAATGCTTGGAAACATTCGAAGTAATGATTATTATCAATTACAAAACGTTCAAATACAGCCCCGTCATAACACCTGAAGATTAAACATTCATGGTTAGCGCATATATGCAGCTCTCCACACTGCTCTTAGTTCATCACTGTCTACATCTGGTTCAAGTGTATGATGATTCATACATGTTACATCAACTGATAGAACTAAGAGTATAGACTTTGCTGGACAAGTTTCAGATAGTATATTTCTCGAAATTTTGGACGGTTCTTGTGAAAACGTTTTTGGATGTCTGTGATTTCACTGCACCATCAGGAAGCCATGTTACTGTACACAAGCATACTCCTGTAGGTGGATCATTGTCTTCTGATAGGATTATCACATCAACAAAGGACTAGTAGAGAAAGTGCCTACTATCACACAATGGGCGCTTTTCAACTCTGTTTTGTACTACTGATTGGCTTATATGTTTGCTTCAATGACTCTCAACTGTTCATCCCTAAGAAGTCAAGTTGTATGCCTAGCAATGCTTGTGTTCGGAAGAGCTTCACAAAGGCCCGGATACCTTACTATTCGAACTGTCTGATATCTTTTCAAGTGGAACTTTTGAGAGGAGGGGATATTAACCCCAACCCAGGCCCTGATACTGATGGTCATGGCAATCTACACAAATATGATACGCAATCATCGGGTGCCCAAACAACTACATCATACACCCGATCTGAGCTCCTTTCCATGAAAAGGGGAACTCAGCGATTGCCTAAGACTGTCTATACCACTCTCAATTTATTGGGTCTCTGTTCTAAACGTCCTACTCAGCGTGGGACTAGAGGGGGTGTGAAGACCAAATCGTACTTAAATTTGAGGAGAAATGATAGATTTGAGAGTATACCAGAATTGGATGGTTACCACGACATGAAACAGGATAATCAAAATCAAGGTAACAACGAACTTTCCACTATCCCGATCTGCATTCAACCACGTATTCATCCATACTTTTCAGGGAAGGATAACGATGGTAATGATAAGTCAATATACATTCAACGAGCAAACTTAATCCCTATACCTCCGATTGAAAGTTTTACCAAGTATGCACTTTTAATATGCGATCAATAAGGAATAAGACGACTGATTTCTCTGATTTTGTCACTGAAAATGACTTAGATATTGTAGCAGTGACTGAAACCTGGCTTAAAGATGGTGATGATGTTGTCATAGGAAAAATTACCCCTGCCGGATATAGTTTTGAACACCGGCCGCGTCAAGGGAAGGCTGGAGGAGGAGTTGGACTGTTGTACAAATCTTCGCTCTCACTTACTACTAGGCTTGTAACTCCGTTCAGATCATTTGAATCGCTTCATGTTAGAATTTCAGGAAACTCTTGCTCAATCAGTCTAGTCGTAGTGAATCGACCTGAATCTGATGATCATGGGCGTCATCTACCCTTCAGTGTGTTCATGGAGGAGTTTGGTGAAATGTTGGATAGTTATCTTCTCCACCCGTCGGAGATCTTACTCGTGGGTGACTATAATATATGGGTTGACATCCAGGATGATTCAAAGGCCAGACAGTTTCTCAACCTATTATCAGCATATGGGATGAAACAGCATGTCCGTGAGCCGACCCACGACCACGGACATACACTTGACTTATTGATCACACGTGAACATGAAAATGTTATATCAAATGTAATAGTGCAACCTGGTCTCTCAGATCATTTTGCTATACTGTGCAACATCACATTGGAAAACCTAAGCCTATTCGACAAAGTTTCTCAACCCGGAATTTAAAGTCTTTGGATAGGCAAAGGTTCTGTAAAGGTCTCCATGTAGCTTTATCTGTTCCTGACTTAGATTATGATGTTACATCTATGTGTATTAATTACGATAATTCTCTTAATGCCTTATTGGATCAACTAGCTCCCAGAAAAACAAGAACTATAGTTGTCAAACCCAGGTGTCCTTGGATGACTGATGATATCCGAGAGGCAAAGTGCCTCAGACGGAGACTGGAGAGGCGTTGGAGAACCACTAAAACTGAATCCGATCGGTCTCTATTTATTAAGCAGAGACAAATAGTATCTCATCTCGCTAACCAGGCGCAAAAACATCACTATACATCTGCTGTAGCAGACTGCAGTGGCGATCAGAAGCGGTTGTTTCAAATTATTAATAAACTCTTGAATAGAAAGAAAGATCAAATTATTCCTAGTAATGTGTCTGATCAAGACTTAGCAAATAGTTTTTCTGATTTCTTTATGAATAAAGTTAGCAATATTCGTCGAATTCTTGACACTCGTGATAGTAGAGGTTATCAGTCAGTGTCAGAAAGTGCCATTCCCTATATGTCTGACTTTGTACCAGCCACAACTAGTGAGGTTCGGAAAGTCATTATGAATTCTCCACCATCTACATGTGAACTAGATCCTATTCCAACCTGTTTGATCAAAGATTTTTCTAATGAATTCACCCCATACATCACAGAGATTGTAAATTCATCTCTTCGCTCTGGCATCTTTCCTGATTGTCTGCAACATGCACTCATCAAACCTCACTTAAAGAAACCAAGCCTTGATAAACAAGAGCTTAAAAATTATCGTCCCGTTGCAAATTTGAAGTATCTTGGTAAGGTAATTGAACGTACAGTATCTACGCGTCTTCAGTCTTGCATAAGTGACCAAAACCTTCAAAATCCTTATCAATCGGCCTACAAGGAAAGGCACAGTGTGGAAACAGCACTTCTTAAAGTTCAGAATGACATTTTGATAGAAATGGACAAGGGAAAACTTACCGCATTGGTTTTGTTAGATCTCAGTTGCGCTTTTGACACTGTTGACCACCATATTTTAATTGACAGATTGAAACAGGTTGGCATTGGTGGAACATGTCTTCATTGGTTTCGTTCCTACCTTTCAAACAGATCTCAAGCGGTTGTTCTTAATGATACAACTTCATCGGTTGTTAACCTTCAGTTTTCTGTGCCCCAAGGATCTGTTTTAGGTCCCCATCTGTTTAATGTATATACCTTACCACTTCATGAGATAATCAGTAAACACAATATAAGCTATCATATGTATGCAGACGACCTACAATTATATTTTTCGTGTCTTCCTATTCAGGAACAGGTAGAAAAACGTATTGAAGATCTTGAAAGTTGTATTCGTGATGTACGGAAATGGATGAATGATTGCTATCTCAAACTAAATGACGATAAAACAGAATTTCTCTTGTTAGGCTCCAGACAACAACTTTCCAAGATTGTTATTACTCATATACATGTTGGTTCTGTGCACATTGCTCCTTCAGATAAGGCAAGAAATCTTGGTGTCATTTTCGATACAAGCATGTCTCTTGATGAAAGCTGCCTATTATCATCTTCGTAATCTTCGCGCTATAAGGAAATTTTTAACCCCCCAAACCACTCAACAATTGATTCATGCTTTTGTAACATCTCATCTCGATAACTGTAACTCTCTCCTTTATGGACTTCCTAAATACCAAATTCACAGACTACAAAAGGTTCAAAACGCAGCTGCCCGCCTTGTCACTAAAGCTAAACGTTCGACCCATACTACTCAAATACTCAAGAACCTTCACTGGCTTCCAATAGAACAGCGTATCAAACATAAAATTCTACTACTCACCTACCGTTCACTAAATGGATTTGTCCCTGAATATATTTCCTCTCTTCTCAGTATCTCTTCAAGTTCTCGTGCAGGTCTTCGTTCCTCCAATTCAACAAATTTAATACAATTAAGAACAAAAAGGAGTTGGGGTGACAGAGCTTTTATAGCTGCTGCACCCCGGTTATGGAACTCCCTACCCCATTCAATCAAAATATTAGCCAATCAAAAGTTGTTCCAGAAAGAATTGAAAACGTATCTAATGTCTGAATTCCGTAGTTAAGTCGTAGTTTATTTCAAAATCTGATGATGTTTAATCGTATTTAATTATGTTAAATTATTTTCGTTCTCTGTAACTTCTCATGTACTTTCTTATGTTTAATGTATTTACCTTGTTAGGCGCCTTGAGCATCTCTTGGGGTGGATATGTGCGCATTATAAATGTTGTTATTATTATTTATTATTATTAAGAGCTCTCCGAATGCTGAGATGTGTGACATCACAGGTTGGGCATGATTTACACAAGCAGACGATGTCCCATGACATTTCAGTGCGTGTTGTGTCATCTTCTCTTCAAATATTTTTCTTACTTCACTACCGTCAGGCTAATGTTTAATCTGTTGCCTCACTCTAAATCCCGCGCATGGTATTATTTTGATCAAAAATGCAGCGATGAAAAAATATAGGAATCCATCGTTTGTAAACAAAATAAGACGTCATTGTATTTGCAGCTGCACACACCGCGGTATGTTCGGCGTTTCAAGGGGGAACACATGCCGTCCATACTATCATTCCGGGTTTTTTTCAATTTGAAAGTGTGGTTTCTTTGATTGTTCATTAACCCCTATCCTGTGTATTTACAAACAAAAGATTTTAGTTATCAGAATCGGTTTCATATCCCTTTTTGAATGTTGTGAAATGCCATCACATTAATACACTAAACCCATTATAATTTGAGAAATAATAGCATTGCAATTATGTTTATTCTTTATGGGATGTCTTCTGCTTGTGCAGATCATGCCCAACGTTTGATGTCACACATCTCAGCAGCGTTCGGAGAGCTCTTCAGGTGCTATGCCGTCGCTGTATTTTAGCGTTTTGTAATTGATAATAATCAATACTTCGACTGTTTCCAAGCATTAAATTTTGATAAAATTGTCCAATGAAAGTTTCACCTTTGCAATAATACAACATAAAGATAGTTTTTAAAATCTTCGCACAGCTACTTCAAGAAATGGGGGTATCATTTTAAAAAGGAATAAAACCCACTTTCAAATGATACTAAACATGCCATGGTTTGAAATTCATGGATTCCGTAATATTGTATGTATTTTATGTGTGTGTGTGTGTGTGTGTGTGCGTGTGTGCGTGTTTTTTATATCTATATATCTATGTATGTTTATGTGTGTGTTAAAGATACGTACTTGCATAAGCTTGATGTGCCTTTAATATCATGTATAGGCCTATCCTCCTTTTGTTTAATATGGGATTGCTTCATATACAAAGTCTTCAGATTTCAAAACTTTTCACACAACAACAGTATGATTTGTTAATATTCTGTTTGTTTTCATCAGTTGTTTTAAGTACATTCTGCTGAGGGTTTGTTTCAAATCATTTCATGACATTTTTTAAATGTTTTCTTTATTATGTATATAACTGGCATGTATAGAAACAATTTTCTTTTCTCTATCATTTCATCATGACATAATTAATTTCATTTTCATATCGGACAATTGGGAGCCAGTTAGTATGAAGTCAGGGGTGTCGATTTGTATCTGTGGTTGGGAGGGGTGATAGGTGCCAAAATATTTTCGGCAATGGATCAAAGCAACCAAGAGGTAGAAGCGTGTGGCAGGTTGCACCCTCCCTTCCAAGTTATTAACTTTTTCAAGTCACCCTCAATAAAGATAACATTTCAGAGAATATAAGAGTGGTAATAAAATTAATAACATGCTAAATGTTAGTCCTGACTCTTGCCTGCAGTGTAGGCCTACCAGACTGATATCATCTATTTTTAAACGAAATTTAGACATTACCAAAAAAATCCAATGGTGAGGGATATCAACTTGTGAAAGTATTATGTTACCAGTGGGCAAATGCATTAATAAGCAACCAGGAAAGGTTCATGTAGACAGAAAATTCTTTATTTCCTGGTGATAGAAACATACATTTTATGAATATTGATGTCTCCAAACAACATTCATCGTGAAAAACCCATTCCAATATTCTGTGTAAGGAGATCTAAAAAACATAGTTCTCATTAGTAAATGAAAAACATATTGCTTTTGGTTCTTCATTTGACTCTCTTCCTTCTTTAATTAAACCAACTGAATCCTCTCTGCGGAAAACTCAATTCAATGAAACAGAATATCACTGATGCAAAATTTGGTTCTTAATATGACCGAAAATTTCCACTCCTGGGCCCCGTCTTACAAAGAGTTACGATTGATCCAAATCAATCGTAAGTCCTCCAATCAATCGCAACTTTGCAGTCTCCTATCTCTTATGTACATGGTTGCGATTGATATCAATCGCAAATAAGTTGCGATTGATATCAACTCTTTGTAATACGGGGCCTTGATCTCATACAAACTGTCTGTTTCTTAAAAACATAATATAAAACTTACGTTCCAACTACCAAACAACATACTTCCATTATCTCCTTCTTCACCCAGATATACTTATCATACCAGATACGCTCTAAAATATAAGCATAATATTCCCCTAAGACCCTGACCAGAGCACTATTTTTTCCAAAAACTATAACCAGTCTTAGAAGGTGCATTATTATTGGAAGGGTGTTATAAACAAAAGTCCCAAATTTCATTCAATCTTTTTGTTTCTTGTTTTTCTTTTCACTTTCCTTTTAAGCCCTGTTAATAATGTGACATTGATTATTTACTCGTTTTTAATTAGTTTTTGAAGAACTCCTAGGTGAAAGAAATCATAACTATTCTTGAATATTATTACTTGTTTTAGAACATGTTGGGCCTGTCTCACATTGCCTTCCATCATTCCATGGCAATTTTCCATCTTTCTTTCAGCTTATTTCTCACTTCTTTTCCATCCACTCAACTAATTCCTGATCATGCATTAACCTCATACCTACCATCACACATGCCTAAGCCTTTTAGGGAGGATCCCGTAAAGTAATTTTGACATTGTAAGAAATAAACATGAGCAATATTTCATTGTAGGTTACTTTAAAGTCAACCTCTTTTTTCATCGCCCTTTCACATCAGTTCCCTGAAAGAAATGCTGGAATATATATATTCCTCTTTCTCTTGTCTTTCTTCCTTTTCTCTTCCCCTTTTCCCTTTTTCCCCAGGTAGCAAGCCCATATGGGGCTCATATGGGGATGATCTGGGTCACTTGTGCCATCTGGGCTATTAAATGGAACCCATATATGTATCCCATATGGGGCCAATATTTAGTAACCCATATGGGATCTATCCCCAGCCCTTATGGGTTCCAGATGGGAATGAGCTGGGCGTACACATATTGGTAGAATATGAATATGCCCATATGGGTAACACATGGGGAAAATCTGGGTTAACCCACATGGGATATATCTGGGTTAACCAATATGGGTACCAGATGGGATTAAGCTGGGCATACCCATTTGGGCCCAGTTTGGTATGGGTCCCATCTGGGTCCCATCTGTCTTATATGGGTCCCATATGCTTCTTGGGTGCAGATGCCTTAGGGCCCCAGATGGTTTTCCATATGGGGCCCATGTTTCAGAGAATATGGGATCCATGTGGGTCCCACATGGGCTTGCTACCTGGGTTATTATCCTCTCTGTCTCTCATTATCTCTCTCTCCCTCTCTACTTCTTTTTGCACTTTTGCGCTTCGCGCTTAACATTTAGCTTGTTGCTCTTTAACGCTGCGGCTTTGCATTTGGCGCACTGCATTTCTAAGATGCTGTTGATTGAATAAATTGAATAAATTCATCGATTCCTGATGAAGCCGTATGAGCGAGAATTCAATTTATTCTTGTCTCATATACGGTTGTCTCATTTACTTCGTTTTCTATTTATATGTATCATGAAAATGAGATAGCATAATGTGTATATTGATGGTCATCTTGCGAGTAATAACCATTAAATACTCTCATCGGGCTCTCATCGATAATTTTTCTCTTAATTTTTTTTTGTTTTGATGGTGAATTATTGGGGGGGGGGGATGATTGTACAGGCCATTCCCCCCCCCTGAAATATTTGGGGGATATATCCCCCCATCCCCCCGTGATCGACACCCATGTATGAAGTGATCATGAACGCAATATGACTGATAATGAGCATGACTGGTTTATTTCATACTCATAATCGTTGGTCGTGTACGATGCATCAACAATCTAGTGCACTTATTTAAAACATGCTAGCCCTTTCAAGAATTTGAAGGACTGAAGAAAAGCCGAGTCCATTGGCATCCGGTTTTGAATGCCCATTTCTTAAATTTTATGCTCCTAGCTGAAATGTGAATGACTCGTTGTGAAAACAAGTTGTTGCAAGGATAATGCATGGCAACAAGGGAAAATCATTTAATGCCCATCCCTTAAATTGTATGCTCTTTATCTAAATTCAGATGACTAATTTGAACAATTGTTTTGCACGGATACAGAATTAGAACGAGAGAAAATTAGATTGAATTGCCATTCGCTAAATCGTATGCTCCTTATTTAAGTTGACATGACTCATTTAAGGAGCTTGCTGTATAAATAACGAATTTGAACGAACAAAAATGTATTACAATTTGCTGGGGTGATCACAACTACCGTGAATTTGAATGCTCGTATGGTGTTTTGAGCTTAATTTTTATAGTGCACTACCTCTCTCTCTCTCTGCCTAAATCAATGTTTGCACCTACCCTTTCGGAGCGCCCACCGTTCCCAAACTGCGACTTTTCGTCCCCTTCCTTTTCTCTTTTCTATTATCGAACCAGTAATTCCCTTTTCCCTTATGGTTTCATACTTATTGGTTTAAATCAATTTTATTACACCCTACACTAAGAAAAACCAAGTAAACAATTTTCCCCTCAGTACTCAATCTGGGGTGATTCATGGTGGAGGGGGTCAGGTCCATCCCAGCCCCTTTTGAATCATAAAACTTACTTCAACGCTCTTATGTTCCTATTGCATCTTGGTCTTTTGTCGTTTTTCAAACATTCCAGATTTTATGGTCCAGTGGATAAGTCTCCACAAAGTACGGGGTTCTAATCACTGTCGCATCATGTCCTTTGACAAAACATTAATCTTCATTTGCCACACTCCACCCAAGGTGATATAAATGGGTACTGGTATGAAATAATTCCTGAAAATGCCCGAGCGCTATAGTGGCAGCCGGCGTAATAATAATGGAACGCTAGGATTTTTAATGCACCAGACATAAGCGAGTGCGTATGAAAAAAAGTATACTCAACTTTGGTTGATTATGATTGAAAAGTCATAATCGATGTGACTTTTATATCTATTTCGTGGTAACAAATTAACTACATCTCTGTCTAATGATACCCTATTCATAATTTTTCTGCATTGGACGGCTGAGCACCGGTTATTCTTTGTATAAAGTATCGTCATGATCTCGCTTGTACTAAGTTTTAGCTGATGCGCCAACTGTGGGTCAGGCCATATGAATGAGTTTCTTCGGTCTGAAATCTTTTTGAAAGTTAAATTCTGCTTCATTTCTTTAGCTTTTGTTATTGTTTAAAGTGATCCAATGTATGTAAGCTTTAAATCCACAATGTAACCTACAATTATTTAAACAGCCTACTAGCTTCTTGTCTCATGATATTTAAGATCTCTCTGCTTGTTTGTCCATTTCACCTTTTCAGATGCAAAAGATACGAACGTTCATTAGGCATTTGTATCGAATAGCACATGAAAATTCAGAGATTTACTAGCACCAAGGGCGAGAGGATATTTGGCCCACATTCATTGCTTGAGCCCAAACTTGGTACAAGAAGATTTTGACAATACTCTTTGATGTGGATGCTGCTCAGTCATCGGTGACAGCAGATTTATGGATTAGGTTTCATGAGACAGAGCATTATTTACCCTTTAATATGATATATAATTAATGGTTCAAAAGGTAATATCATTTAAAAATAGATCTTCCAAATTCGGGTAAACTTTTTAAATGCACACTGTACAAGATCACAAAACTACTATTATTACTATATCTGTCAATCTTGGTTTTTGCTTTGGTCGAGTAATAAGTGAAAACAAGGAATATTTTCAAGGCTAATCAGTTAAAAACCAATTAAAAAGAAATCCATGTCTGAAGATTAAGAAATGTGCATTTTGTCTCCGGAGACCTCTGTGTATAAGTAATTTTTAACTATCGGTCAGGGATTTGTTTTTATTATCACTAGGGTCAGTAGGGTGGACTGTCGCCCTTGTATGCTTGTTGGTCTCCTGAGTTGACGGTCTTATGGAGCTCTTTGTAATTGTTGTCTCAATGGCTGTATTAGTTTTGATATTTACTTGACGAAAATGAACACAATGGATTAATATTATTATTATTATTATCACTATCATTATTATTATCATTGTTATTATAGTCATCATCTTGACTGACACATAAAATAAACACATATAAATCGATAAAGTACGATATAGTGCATGCATATTTGTGAGGTATTTATTGTATTTAATTGGTATGATAAAAAAATTGTTTATTTACATGAGTCATAAACGATATATATCATTGGTTTTGATATCAAACTACTTTACAGTATGAAGGGATTAGATAGTATATATTGTATACCATTTCTTGAGATCAAAACAATGGTATCACAATTTAGGATGTAGTTTAATAAAGAGAAAGGAAGAAAAAACGTGATATAAAAAAACAAATCAAATCAGCTTTATCTTCATTAGGACACAATGCTTCCACAGTGTGGATCAACTTAAACATGGTAATGTTCAATGGGAAGGTTTCAACAACCCCCCATTTAAGTACAAAATTATTGGCATATAGTGTCGTGATAATATTCATAAGAGTAATATTACATTCAATGGTACATTAGGTTAATTAATTATCATACTTCAAAATGTAAATTATTAGATCACTCAGATACATTAAAATTGTACAGCAAATAGTTTTGAAATGATTCAACAAAATGTTGACATCATTTAGTCTACGAACATCAAGATTTAGAAGAAAGTGTTGAATTGTGTTGAGTGACATAAGAATTAGACAGCAGGGGAAAGAAAGAAGGAGAGAGAGAGAGAGAGAGACAGACAGAAAGTGCTTAACATTATTAATTTAAATCAAATATTCTACTACTACTTTTACATCTGCCTCTGCGCAGATGATGCCAAAGTTTATTCATCTATCCAATGTCAGACTTCTTGCCATCAACTACAACGTGACTAGAAAGCATATCTGCTTGGTCGTAAGTGGCAACTTCCTCTGAACTTTCAAAAGTGTAAAACCCTTCATCTAGGTTACAACAACCCTCAACAGACTTACATCATTGAAGGTAGACCTCAGGAGAATGTTGATATAGAAAGAGACCTGGGGGTTTTAGTTGACAAGGATCTGACTCTCCGGAAACATATCGCAGCTATGATACAAAAGGAAAAATGAAACCAGATGTTGGGGATCATCAAAAGAGCTTTTGTCAATACCAACCAGGACATCTTCATACCTCTGTACAAAACCCTGGTACGCCCACATCTTGAATATTGTACGGTATCATAGAATCCCCGTTTCATGGCAGATGATCGCAAGATTGAAGCTGTGCAACGGAGAGCAACAAGAATGATTCCTGGGCCCCGTCTTACAAAGAGTTACGATTGATCCAAATCAATCGTAAGTCCTCCAATCGATCGCAAGTCTGCAGTCTCCTATCTCTTATGTACATAGTTGCGATTGATATCAATCGCAAATAAGTTGCGATTGATATCAACTCTTTGTAATACGGGCCCCTGGTATGAGTTTATTATCCTATCCTGAAAGGCTTAAGAAACTCAATCTATTCTCACTTCGCTACCGGCGTGAAAAGGCTCATATTATCCAGGTTTATAAAATACTTCATGGTATTCACAGACTCAGTCCAGAACTTTTTTTCAAGAGACCTGGGCCCCGTCTTACAAAGAGTTACGATTGATCCAAATCAATCGTAAGTCCTCCAATCAATCGCAAGTTTGCATTCTCCTATCTCTTATGTACATGGTTGCGATTGATATCAATCGCAAATAAGTTACGATTGATATCAACTCTTTGTAATACGGGGCCCAGAGTACCAATTCACTCGTGGACATCCGTTTAAACTGTTTAATACTCATCGCAAGCTTAATGTCAGAGGCTGTTTCTTCAGTAAACGTGTTATCGAGTTATGGAATAAACTTCCAGAATCTCTAGTCACTGCACGTAACATAGTTATTTTTAAGACTGGTCTAGATAAACTCGGGCTTGCTAAACTTGTTCATGTAACCTGACATCCACGCATTCTGCACTACGTTTTAAGTCGCAAACTGTCAAGTGTCAATCGAACTTATATCTTGGAAGACGACCGGGTGATCTACAGGACTACCTCACTCCCGTATATCGATGATGATGATAAAAACCTCTTGTACTAAGTTTGGGCTGAGGCCTGAGGCTATAGATGTGGGTCAAAAGTCATTACGCATTGTGATATCAGTCCGAAAGCAATTGAATTGATTCGGAGTAATTTGATTTGATCTATTCTCTACTGCAAAATAAATATTTAAGATTTTCGGTAATATAACGAACATAAAATATTAATATGGGCATTCTGATAATGAACCATAAATGAGGAAATATACATAACAATAAAGAAAGAAAAAGAAAAGAAAATATTTGTCAAAGTATCATATTTCATCAAACTTTTTACAATTGTTTGTGAAAGAAGGACTGCCATTGTAAGCAAAATGCTTGAAAATCTGACAGCTCTAAACAAATCTATAGAAATAGATGAATAAAGCTTTTAAGCAGAATAGAAAAATAATTTAGAGCATAATGTAACTGATCAGGATGTTGATGATGATAATAGTAATGATAATTGTAATTAAAGAAATATATATTTAGGGATGAAAAACTATATGCCAGAGACTGAAAAGTTGAAACTAAATTTTACCTTAAGATAGCATATTCTGAAAATTATTTTGTTTCCCTTTTTGGTTTTAAATGACAGGAGGGCACAACAGAATTTAACCGATTCTGGTAAAGAATTCTATAGATCTTGAACCTGGTGTCTGAAATATTCGTATTGATTTTGTGTATTAGAATATATAATGTCAACTCATACCCGAGAAAAGGCTCATTTGCTTGTTAATGAAATTCTCGTTGTTATGATTATCCAAGACTCAGAATTCGACCATAGTACGTTTAAGGAAGGAGACAAACAAAATATGCGTTATTGTTTCTTTAATTTTATTACAAAATGTACAAAGCGAATCTATTCATTTGTTTTTACAAGGGAGCATTGTCCGTTAAAAATTGCTTTCCATAATGGACCTGTAGGCCTAAATAACTATTTATACAATATTATTAAAGATTAATATTGTAGAAAATTAATAGCTAGGTTCTATATCTACCAAATAGTGACCTTAAGGCAAACGAAAAATAACCTAATATTAAAGGCGAATTCAAAGACTTACGTTATTTGAATTTCAACATGGCGTCTTTCATGTATTCATATTACTTGCCTTGAACTGAAACTATTTCGTGCATACATCAGCAGCTGATTGAAATAATATCGAGAAAGTTAGGTTACAGTTAATGAAAGATATATTTTTCAAATCATGACATTAAGTATCACCTTTTAAACTCTTCTTAAAAAGAACTGAATAAAACTGGATAAAATTGACCAATATGTGGGAACTTATGTGTCGAACCATTCTGGAGAAAATTTCATACCCAACGGGGGTAATTTGTTTGCCCAATTGCACTTATTACAAATTGTACAAAAAATGCTCGCTTTTGGATACACGCACATAGGTCGTGTCTGGCTAATTACTACCTATAATATTTGACAGGGAGAGTGGAACACAACTCTTTTTATCCTGTTTATGGAACATCAGTTTTGAAAAGTATATATCATCGACAAGGCCTCTTAAAAGCTTGAATGAACTCACTCCTCAATAGCCTTGGGATAAATCATTTGGTTGGTTTAATAAGCACTTCAAACAGTTAAAGTATCAATTTTAAGCAGTAGTCTGATCATTGTTGAAGAAATAATTATATATACAGAGATTTTGTAGTGTTTTGTATTGTAAAACATTATTTGATAAGTTCTATATTATGTACCACATAGTGACTTTAAGGCAGACTAAAATGCAACATATATTTTTGTTTACATATACATGTAGACAGTACATATCTTATCACACAAAATACTTTATATATAATATCAATCGAGTATCGAATAGCATTCTATTAAGACAAGCCAGAGGCATTTTTATATATCAAGAATAAACCAAAATAAATCACTTCATGAAGAGAGGTACGAACAATTCATTCGAATATTATAGGCAACAGTATATTAATCATGAGCAATAACAAGTCTTTCTGTTCTTCCACATTGATGAGTCATACGTGGACGAAACCAAAACTATATTCTATATATGGAATGGCCTCTATTTGATGCTAGCCTTATTTCATTTTAATTGGAGCTTTCTGGACGTATCACAAACATATATGTAGTACTATTCAGTACCTTCAAACAAGTTATATAACTTGCATTATCTGATTATATTCAAAACAGTATACCAGAACCATCTTTTACAGTTATACAATTTGCCCAATCGTTATCAAGTCCCTGTAACATGGGAGTTAATTTCAAATATGCTGTAAAATTTGTTTTTTTTATCTAGGGACCATGCATTTAGTACATCTAAGCAGATTTTTTTCGCGGGGGCCCCTGTGACCGTACATTCGTCACTGTTATTGTCTAGGTGGGGCACTCTTATTATCATGAGTATTGTTTAAAGTAATGCTTGCATTCCCATAATTTTATCAAACAAATACATTTTTACTGGCTGCCTGCCCTAACAACACAGAAAGAAGACGAAAGTCTTCATGCTGATCAGCCATGCATGACATCTTTTGATAACTCTCTTTCTTCCTACGGCAGGCAGCCATTGAAAACGATTTCGTTTCATCAAATTATGGAAATGCAAGCATTACTTTAAACCAACAGAAATTTGTCATTCCTGGATAATTTTTCCTGATTGAGGTGTCATATGAAAGGGCAGAAAATGAACTTTCTAGAAATGTGAATTTTTCATCGAAATTCAGATACCGCCCGCCAAATGACTTTTTGGTTTCCTTCCTTCAAATTGCTTTTAATCACTCATGCGTAAAATATGCATCACTTGAGTAGCATAAAATGAAAGAAGAGACTCTAAGCTTTACAAATATGTGTCATTTATTAATTATAGTTGTGATTAAGTTATGATAAAACATCGATACTTCTCGGTTTCGTTTTTTTCTGGGACGCACTGTATAGGTGTGCCTCTCCACTTATACACAAAATGAAATCTACGTGAGAGAGTTATGCCTTCCTTTATACTCCAAGGCCCATTTTGTTCTCCTGGATACGGGATGGCAAATGTCTCGCAATGTAAAGTTGGTGTAGAATGTTAAAATCCAGAACCATGTCAATCTAGTGAAAGTGCATAAACATGATTACGGTGACAACATAATCATACAAAAAAGTAAATATCACACAGACACCCACCCAACAACACACACAGACACACGCCTACACCCACACAGACCCATTTGTAAGTGTAATAAAGTCTATGAAACACCAACGAAGAAAGGTTTCCTAGTGAATATATTTGTTTATTTTCTTCTCATCGTGAACTTGCCAACACAAAAAGGATATACATACCTTTGCCAAAAATTTATGTTAACTCTTGCGACAACAATACGAATAATCAATAGGGGGATAGAGCATTTACCGTCACTATCTGCCCCCCTCTACAGTCGTCCGTTAAGTTCTCCTATTGTTCAGACATTCAACATTTTGTAGATCCCAATTAGCATAAATGATTTATGACATGGAAACTTTGACCATTTTATAAAGACATCCATCAAAAACCTACCATGAGAATTGGGAAACAGTGGCACTGTTCATTTGAGCCTAGAAGACCTTATTGCTCAAGACCGAAGCTGTTTTAAGGTGTTTTCGTTTTTGAGCTGTTTTGTTTCTAGGAGGGTTTATAGAGAATATTGTCAATCATACAAAAGCGTTCTTCTTCCGCTAGGTTAGGGCGTACTGGATTAGGCTTACATCTACAAGTTAAGATTCTAAGGTTACTCAGTCCAGGGATGGCTGCGTAGTCATTTTGGGGATAAGTAGACAAAGATCAGATAGGAGTGTCCTTAAAGTCTCTGTGGTCATCGGTTCTGCCCTGTGGCAAATCTTCTTTCTGACGGTTCTCCGGAGTAATCACTTTGTTCTAGTGTGAAATAATCTTGGCTGGTAAATGGTTTTGTGTCATTTACTTCCCTCGTTAATTTCTCTTTTGAGCTGCATTCATTTTCAGTTTCAAGTGTATGATAATATGCCCCAGAGTCGTTTTTACACCCATTATCTTGTTTCGCGATTCTTAGGGTGACGGGTGGACGGCCGTTGATAATTTGCGAAGCTAATCGCTCATCTTTCCTAAAATGTTGCTTTTCTATAGTCTCTTTGTCATAGGGAAGCGCCAGCACCCCCCTTTCTTTATAGGGACTAGCTAGCATTTCCCCACGACCCTTCAAACTTCTTCCATGGAACACGTCTCCTCTAGGACCTCTACCCATTTCTCGTACCGATAATTTTGACACGCCACTTGTATTCATCCTATTGTCTTCTACAGCAGCCCCGCGTACATTCTTTTCCGACCATACCCTAAACCTCCCGCGACTTTCGGACTTTGCACGAGGGGTTCTACGATCGGACTCGGGCTTACTTGGAACCCTTCTCCCGCGGCAACTACACTCCGCGCCATATTTACTATCTGAGCAACAGAACCCGCTGCATTCGTCATCTCCTTGCCAGTCATCTCCTTCTGTAACCTTCTGCATGCCTGGTGGATTCCGCCGTGGAAGTGCAGAGCTTGATGGAAGACGGCGAGGTAGAGAGTTAAACCCTCGATGGGGGTTACTGGTGTTCTTGATACGACCTGTCGCAGTTGTGTGATCGTATGCGTTCTCGGACGACAAACTTAATGAGGAAACGGAGTGGCCTTTGGTGATGTTAACAGGATGATGTTGACCATGACCTGCAATGTTGGATATGTTATCTCTGCTTGGAGGCCTTTGGCGTCGAAATGTTAGTTCGGTCGGTGTGGTGGGGTTCTCAGCTCGATGCCTGTCTTCTCTTCTCTTACACCTCCTGTTTTAAGTAGGGTGATAAAGATATTACACAAATGCAATTATAACAATATTTTTGTTTTCCAAAATGAACCCTCATCAGGAGCAATGCTGTTCTTCCCAAGAAGCCTGCAATTGTTATTACCACATCAATTACCAAGAAGCCGATAACACCTGGATAGGGATCTGAAAATGTGGAATTGCCAAATGAGTTAAGTGCTAGGCTGGAAACCTCAGCCTTTGGAGTGTATACACTACTATTCCAAGTCACATTTTGAATAAACAGTGCATATAAACGACAACGAAGAATACAAAAATAATCTTACAGAGGAAATAAGGTGGCATAGAAAGAGACTATAATTAATCAAAATGTATGTTCAGGTGAGAGAAATAGAAATGCAATTTTAAATTAAGAGGGTTCCGAGTATCACAAAACAAATGACCGTTCCAACCCACGTAGACATATTATTTCGAATTATTATTACGTTAAATTACCTTACAGACATTCCGGAAGAATAGCACGTAAGACATGCTGCGACTGCGATAACGCCACAAACAACAGCTACAACTTGAATTGTTTCCGGACTGGGACCTAGTTGTAAAATAGAAAATGTAGCAACTATAGTAATAGTGATGATGATGTTAATAATAAGAGAAGTAGTAATGATGTTGATGGTGATAATAATGATAATAATAATACAATAATAGTGATGATAATGGTAATATAATAATAATAGTAATAACAATAACTAACAATATCAAATACAAAACAAATGAATAAATAATCATTGTCACCCCAACATTAGCAGGTGCATTGGCAGGTGCCCATTTAATACACCAGGGACCCATTTCACAAAGCCTTCTTTCAATGACAAATGACAAAAAATTGTGACAAATCTGCTGATAACCAATCAGAAGCAAGGATTTCACTAGCTTATAACAAAAACTGTCATTTGTCACTGATGACAAGTTTTGTAAAATGGGGCCCAGGTGGTGGGGTGGGGAATGTGGGATTTTTTTCTTCTCCAAGGAACTAAGAGCCGAGCAAGGATGAAACCCGGGACCTCTCGAAGTAGAGAACCGTCATCAGTATTTCCCGATATTCAAATTAATTTCTTTTGTCATCTTTCACATAATTTGCCTCAAAATAGCATGAAGATTGAACCTGTCCATGAAAAGGACTGTTTCGATTATTTAACGTTGAACCAAATAGCAACTGTACCATTCTTATGACGTGTACATAAATTGAAATGATTATCTGATTTAATTTGATTTGATCATTTATTTTACGAAAAATAAGAGTCACACAGATACAACAAATAGATATATTCAGTATGCATGTGCATAGAAGTACAATAACGTTTCGTGAAACAAACTGGTAATGCATAATGCTAATCGAGGTAAGTCCCATCAACATAGTTACTATACATTTAAACATATCTAAATTTTACAATTCACATTGATACTTACAATTTACAACGTTTAAAGAAATTAATTAGAATGTGATTTACTTTTATCCACATGGGGAGGATTAATTTTTTTCTTAATTATTTTCGAAAGATCTTCCTGAATTGATACTTTTTAAATCTGATTCCATGTCAGAGGGCCTGAATATAAAATAGACTGTGTCATTCGATTAGTCCTGATTTGCTTCTTGTTTGATTTTGGCAAGGAAAGTAGGAAGGTGGAATGGATGGATTATTGGATTCATACCCTTTAAACCAAACAAAGAGCGACATTCTGTCGCATGATTTCTTGTGATGTAAAGCAAATTAACACCCGGTTCTGGTTACTACACTTAATGAGCCGTGTAAACACAAAAATATTAATTCACAACTTACACAAAACCAAGTAATTTGTAACTTAATGTTCGTCGTAAAACAGAATATTTTGATTAATTAACAAACATTTCTGTTAACAAAAACGGGTTGAATTCCGGAGAATCGTTGTTTTTCCGCTACAAAACAATACGAATCTTGAAGCATTTGATTTCCTCGAAACTGTCCTTTTTTGTTCATGATGACAACCTACACACTTACAGCAAAACATGAATATTCAAAGTACTTTATTCACATGTTCCTATATAATATCAAAGTTTGAATTACGTCCACTGGAACTGATATGTATCAGCCGTTTTGTTGTGAAAAAAGCCGTTATATGAAAACATACCTGACTTTTTGTTTGAAGTTTCGTCTGAAGTTTCGTCTGAAATGGAAAGATAAATAATTGTATGTGATGATAGTCAATCTGTAACTTGAATAAATAAAACACCTTTTAAAGACAGGTTGAGAACTTTGACATATTGTGTTTTAATATTCTGATTCAGTAACAGATCAATGTACTTTAAAAACTATATTATACAGATAACATTATCGTAATTCTTTTTTTACCCTGTGTTATTGTAAGTAATGATATACCATGGTAATCATCAATACATATAAAAGATTCTAAATTTTGGTTATATTTTTAGTTCATACATATACAATATAATTTATTGAAATTGCATTGAAATTTTTTGCTAAAGGAGTGTTCTCAATTTGTTCATGTTCTATTACATATAAAGTCCTACATTTCGAAGAAGATCATGTCTGTTTTGGAGCTTAACCTAACAATGATGAAGATGATGTTGATGATGATGATATTAATAATAATAATATTAATAATAAAAAAAATAATTATTATAGTAAAAATAAAACTTGCCTCTATACATTTGGAAGTAGTATTTTCCACCGCATGTCTGCAATACATTTTCCTGCGTTTCATTGCATGGAATACCGCATCTAGGATCACAAACCTGTTCAGCTCTACCACAGATGAATTTTCCACAGAGACACGAATATCCATTGAACAAAGCTGCATAGGAATGGCTTCCGTGTTTACATTGGTTTGTACATTGATCAATATCATTGACAGTTGAATGTGTTTTCGGCACAAAACAAGACAGGTTATAACATCCATAGTATGTCATATCTAGAAAGAAAAAAAAGTTTTTAGAGTTTAACATTTAGAGTCACATGGTAATGTGCATTATTTCTCTTAAAGGCATTGTTTAACAATGTTAAATCTGAGGTGCATGGCCCTACATGTTATCAGTGTCTGTGATATGGTGTAATAATGAAGCCCTGAAAAAATTGCGCTTCAAAATGATCATGAAGTGCCTCAAAAAAGTAAAAAATCTTTGAGTGACCGGTTTTTACCATACTCATTTCCCCAATAGACTGTAGTATTATTAAACCGTAAGGAAAACGCAACATTTGATTTCGATTTCCAATCATAAATATCTTGATTATCAGACAGGCGATCGGCTTGTAAAAGTCATGGGGTTCCTTGCTGAGCCAAAGGTTCATAATTATCATTGCAGCATGAGCTAAATCCAGGATTTTGTTTCAGAATCTGAGACAAAGTTACCCAATCCCTTTAATCAGGATGATAATTAAATGCACATCAACGACCCGAAGGGGAAGAAATGCTCAGTATAACAAATTGATATTTTTCTTTGTTTTCTTTCTTCGGCAACCCTAACAGAATCATTTGGTTGGGGTGGGGACTCAAACAACCAAGTCCGAAAGAGAACTTTAACTCATCCTGAATTCAGGACTACTAGGTATTATGATCTATTAACAAAACGGGTTACTCGATGTTTCTAACACACGTTCATCTTAATTTTGGTTAAAAAACAGAAAATTAAAATGTATAAAGATAAATCAAAAGACATTTATTCCTTACATTGAGATGTTCCGATAGCAAGATCATCATTACAGAGAGGATCGTCTGCTGTTCCATCTGAAGCCGTGACAAACAGTGGCAGCAGCAGGCACAAGAAGACATCACTGATCCACCAATTGGAGATTGCCATGTCACAAACGACTTTTTTGCGCCTTTGATTCTTCAAAGACTAAGGAAATTCAAAAGCTGTATGTTACTAATCTCCTTGAAAAATCACATCAAATACAAATTTCTTATGAGGAAACCTTGCCGCGATAAGCACTGTGCTGATATTCCATGCCGCTGATGCTCCTTCCCACGGTTGCAGATTTAGACAACGTTTTGCCTATAAACAAGGAAGTGATCAGTGATTACGGCACCCACTTCATCGAGTGTACGTTTATTTTGATGAACGTTTTCACACGAACAGTGCAATATTTATCACGTGACCTGGACCACAATGAATAAAGGCATGGTAAGAATATCCATGATAAATTTTGGGCGTCACGGTTTTGATACTCGGCAATTATTATTATGAAACTAAACTTCAATGTTTACAGATGGAACCACACAAAAGACAGACAAGTGTTTGTAACGTTCAATAAATCTTTCTTGTGAGGTCTTTCACTTTCTTAATGTAACTTTATCTGACATTAAGTTTCTATATCATTTTGGAAAATTGATTTGTGTAGATACTCCTGCATTCCTTCCTTGTTTTTCGATATCACATGGAGACATAGACAAACATTGAAAAAAATGATTATGAAAATGTGTAGTCCTCGGGACGTTGGAAGTATAACAAAGATGATCGCAGAGACTTTCAAACTAATTTCAATCTAATTTCAAGCAATTTCAATAGACTAGTCCATCACCTATCGAAATGTGCAAACATTAGAAAGGTATATGTAATCCTTGTTCGATTTCTCATATAAAAATGTTGTGCTTTACAAAAAGAGTATACCAAACTTTGGCAAATTCCTGTTTAGACGCTATAAACTGTGTGACTTTCAATTATATTCCATCTTAAGGAGTCACTGATACTCTGTCTAATGATACCATATTCAAAACTCTCCTCAACGACTGAGTAGTGGCCTTTTCAAGAAGTGTTGTAAACAAGATTTTGTAACAAGTTTGGGCTGAAGCTATAAATTGTAGTTCAAAAGACATTACGCATTGGGATTCAGTCCGAAATCAATTGCTGACATTTTCGCATTGATCTTATATATTAGAATAGAAAATGTGATGTCAACTCAAGAAATGGCTCTGTTACAAGCAAAATTTATGATATTCTCTTTATTATGAATTCTCAATCAGTTGTTAAGGTAGGCCCCGTCATCGAAATCATTAAAAATTGACGTTTACGTAATGGATGTTATCTACCTATCTTTTTCATGAAATTCTACTGGCAATATCTTGACTTTCTTTCTGATTTGCCTTTACTGATACTTCATTCCAGCTGGTTCTGCTTGATTCCTGCTGATTCCGAATAAGTGTGACGGGGGCTTAAGAGAGTGTGATTTCTTTAAATGACAGTTGAGCTATTGTTCCCAACTGATCATCCGTGAATGCCAAATTCTAAAGAATCTGAAATTGAAATTCATGCGAGATGATGACACATCAGGCAAGATTCGCTACTGTTTGGTCATCAACTTTCTGAACCATCATGCATAAGGGTTACCAACTGCTGAAAAGGCACGGGCAATGGGCAATTTGAATGCACATTCGAACAAAAGAGCAGCCCATTTTGCATTTTTTCACTTTTCACTTTGCTCCATATTCTGATCTGCTGCAAATTCCATGATTGGAAAATCAAAAGAAATTGGGTATCGCTTTAAAAAACTTACATTATAATGATACTAAATATATTGAGGATTATGCCATGGCAAGAGAGATATGATCGAAAATACTTGAGTTTCCAAACTTTTATTTTGGTTTATTGAGACCACAACCTATAAGACCGACAACTTTTCTGAGAGTACACCAGACAGACACTGTCGCTCTCTTGGTTTGTCCGTCTTTTGTGCTGTCGCACTTTATTACAAGAAATATAAATATAATGCTTTCGTCGAACTAAAAAATGTCATGCTAAATAGGTCATCTGTTTCCGGTATCACTGCAGGATGTGAGACTATGATAGACGCGAATGCTCGCCGACAGCATAAATATTTAGAAGACTGAACGATTGCAGAGTGTAATGTCTCTTATTTTGCTTTCATTTTTACGAATGCATAAAGAGAACTGAAATGGATGTGTAAGGATAACAATCAACACAGCCTTAAACAAAGAAGAGAGTACTTAATGCATAACTGGTCTGGCCTCAGTTTCGAATTGTTGTTGGTCTGCATCTGAAAACCCCGCAAGTGATTTCTTTAAAGTCAGACAGTTTACATTACATTGACGACGATTACTAAGGTAGCTAGAAAAAGTATCATGTGCAATCCCACGAATGCCGTAGTAATTAAGTTTAGATAATCAAATATTATGGTTGATTGTGTCAAAGGCCTTTGACAGATCAATAAAAACACCGATAGCAAGTGAATTATCTTCGAATGCATAAATTATTTTTTTGGTAAGTTCCAAAATTGAGAGTTGAGTTGAGTGGTCTTTCCGGAAGCCAAATTGATTTACATAAAGACAATTTTGTTTTTTCTAGGAAAGTATAGGTTCTGTTGTAAATGATACGTTCTAGAATCTTGGAGAAAACTGAGATAGGTCTGTAATTGCTAACTTGTTTCTTTACTCCACTTTTGAAAATTGGGGTAACTCTTGCTAATTTCATTTTATCTGGGAATTTACCGGTACTAAGTGATAAATTAAAGACATGGCATAGTGGTTTACATATTAGGTCAATAACGGCTTTAATAATTTTAGGGGAACATTCGTCTAGACCAGGGGACCTATTGTTCTTGAAAACTTTAACAATATTACAAATTTAATTTTCCGTGACAGGTGTCTGGGTGTTCATCATTTTGTTGTTTACCACATAATTTAACAATAAAGATTATGATATTAATGATAAAATAAAACGATTATCCAGGTAACTGTCATTTAATAATAAAAATAATAATAACAACGTTTCTTATAAAGCGCTTACCACCGAAGTCTCTAAGCGCTATAAATCATTATTAATCGTAGTAAGGGGTTGGAAACATATATTTGAAAACACACATAATTATAACTTAACCAGCCATATCAACTAAAATGTAAATAGAGAATTGAAGAAAAAAATGTGAAAGTATTATGGGGGGGGGGTAGCATAAACAAACAAACAACCTTACACAAAAACCCACATCCAAACACCCACAATCAGACCCCTCCCCCTACACACCCACACACACGCACGATCCAACACACACACATACACCTTTAAAATCCTGAAAAATCCGATGCCTCCGCATGTCTTCAGTGTATCATCTCCGCATGGGAACCCACACGAACTCTCACACACTTTGCTATATCTCCTGTAAGTTAACAACCCACAATGACATCTGTGTCCACCAGATATCCCTGCAAATCCATGATTTTCATTTTTACATGCTTGGGTACACTCGTCGATGTTGTGGACAGTGAGGTTCATCTCCGTGCGGAAACAAGTGTTTTGTAGCATCCATCGTATTCCATATCTGAGAAACGGCATACTTGATTAAGAGAAGAATCGTAAAAATTGTATTTACAAATAAAAATGTACTTGCATATTTAATCGTTACTTTCCTTTCTCAAGGGAAATAAAACCCTCAACTAATGAGCATTCGAAGTAAAAAGAGAGTGTTTTCCTAGGCCTTAAAGATACTATTTCCCTTTGCAGCCAACATCAAATTATGTAGAACTTTGCAGGAATTATGAACAGGGGCGGCGATTTCTTTTCATGACCGGGGCAGAAAAAATCTGCATCACCACCACTTGTTATGTAACTGCATGTAACCACATGTTACATGCAGGCCCCGCGAAACGTTTTTCAAAGTGGGGGCGTGGGTGGGGCTAAAGTAAGTATTTACGATCAGGTAGAGCAAAGCGAGCGAGGCAAGTGGAGCGTAAATTGGCGTGGGGTCCAGGGGCAAAGCCCCGGCGGGGACAAGGGGCGGAGCCCAATGAAGCTCAGGGGGTTCAGGTATTTAATTACGGTCAGATGAGCATCCAGGGCCCTGCCTTAGGGCCCCAGGTGGGGTCCAGGGGGTGGAGCCCCCGGAAGCTCAGAGGTTTTAGGCATTGAATTACGGTCAGATGAGCATATTTTGATACCTTATTTGTGACACTGGCATTAATTGGAGTCGGGTACAGGGGGCAGAGCCCCAGAATCTCAGGGGTTTTGGGCATTAAATTATGATCAGATAAGCATCCGAGGGCCGCCTTAGGGCCCTGAATTGTGTCCAGGGGGAAGAGCCCCCGGAAGCTCAGGGGTTTTAGGCATTTAATTACGGTCAGATGAGCATATTTTGATACCTTATTTGTGACACTGGCATTAATTGGAGTCGGGTCCAGGGCAGAGCCCCAGAATCTCAGGGTTTTGGGCATTAAATTACGATCAGATAAGCATCCGAGGGCCGCCTTAGGGCCTTGGTGGGGTCAGGGCAGAGCCCCGGAAGCTCAGGAAAAATCATGCCATTTCAGCAACATTTGTAAATCACTGGTATCGAATTAGAAATACACCATGTCTGAATTTTATTAGGGGCAACTGCCCCAAGCCCCTATCAGTACGCCAGTGCGGGGAGCATAGTGAACGAGAGGGGTGAAAGTGACGGAAGTGACTACCCCCTCACAGGTTTTTGAAGTTTTGTTGTATTAAATAATTACATTCCTTAGCAAAACGATAGTATAACAGAAATCAAGCAATATACTTTTTTCACATTTCACATTTCTACAATATTTACATGTAAATTTTGAAGGATATTATGCGAGGGAGTAAAGCATTTTTATTTGTCTAAACACTGCACTCTTGGGCCCTCCAGAGCCTAAAAGTGTGTTGCGGTCTTTATAGTCAGTATTTGCTATACATTTTTTGTGTGCACTTTTTCAAATTTTCCGGGGGGGACGATCCCCTAAAAAATTGAGGGGGACGTGTCCCCCTTCCCCAGGATCGCCGCCCCTGATTATGAATATGTATGTCCTATCTGTGAAATTTAAACGTTAGCAGTGTCCGAATATTCAAATTATGCAAGGAAACCCGTTTACTTGCTACACTTCACTGTCAGAAACTATTTAGTGACTGACTGGCTTTTTTCTTCTTTGGTAATAACATACATAAAATGAGCTGTAAAGGGTACATGAGCATTTGTCTACATCAATAACCCACTTCTTGTAATGACCAAAATTAAACTGATTGAATCTTTGCG
Organism: Mesocentrotus franciscanus; assembly: GCA_037976565.1. NCBI lineage: Eukaryota > Metazoa > Echinodermata > Echinoidea > Camarodonta > Strongylocentrotidae > Mesocentrotus > Mesocentrotus franciscanus. The sequence goes on along the minus strand of CP137678.1, from coordinate 29,628,257 downwards.
CAGCACAAAACGTACGACCATTCGGTACAATGGTCCGAAAATCAGACTATTACTTACTGACTTGGTAGGACTTAAGTAGATTCGACAACTAATAGTCGTTATTTTTCCACATAAAGACATTTTCAAGCCCCCTTTTTAGAGAAGTTCTAAATTAGTATTATCTTTCATGTGCCGTTGGAATTTAAACCTTTCATTTTCGGGCCTACAAATGGGACATAGTACCTTTAAAGTTTTCGCAGAGATGATAATTATTTAGCCATTATTATACCCCTTTCTGTTGGAATGCATGGTGCCATTTGTTGATGTACATGTATATACATATATATATATATATATATATATACAAAAAACAAACACAAAATTTGAAGATGGGAAGATTCATGGTTTAAATCCAAAATTTGTAGGGGATACGTGGCCTAAATGTTCGTCGCGCATTACGTCGAAAATTCATCATTCGAAAAACTGTTAGATTTAAAGCATTAATCTTCTCTTTTCATCATTTTCATCATCTTACGCCAATACCAGGACTAAATAAAGGATATATATGTATAAATATATAGAGAGAATTTGGATAGACACATTCATTTTTAGTCTCCAAAACGTTATGGACCTGGGCTAGTAATGTTTTACTAATAATACTAGCGGGATGAATGCTAGCAGAAGTGGATAGTGCTGTAGGTCATTTACAATGTCAAAACCAAAAGCACTCACCTTTTAAAAATGTCTCTGCATTCCATACCGCAGTGTTATCATGGACCGCCTAGCCTACTGTACAATAGGCCATTTTCGTAATGTAATGTAACCAAATTTAATGCAAAAGTCTTTGTGAAGTGCCTCAATACAAATTATTTCAATCACCTGATAAGAATAATAGTATTTCAATAGTCAGAATGCAAACTGCATATATTAAGTGTTGCTAGGTAGGTCAAGCCATAATGTTTGTCCAACCTGGCAACAACTAATGTATGCAGTTCAGATTCTTTCTATTGAAATACTATTATTCTTATCAGGTGAATGAATAATTTGTATTGAGGCACTTCACAAAGACTTATGCATTAAATTTGGTTACATCACGAAAATGGCCTATTCACCATTCGATCTACGAACCTTCACATAACTTATTCAGTTTAGTTGCTAGAGTCTATAAATGTTTCTGGAATTGTTGTAAATCCTTTGTGTTCACTGTAAGCTTTCAGCACATTCTCAGCTACATTGATGACTTTCTTAGTAGAACGGGAATCTTTTCGTTAATTTTTCGTCAAATTCTCCTTCACGGCTCGTTGAAGCTGCCATTTTGACGAAAACAAATTTGTTGCAATTTCATATTTCACGCTGCAATGCGTGTATAATATTTGTGTGCAAAGCGGCGCCGGCGGTGTACGTACCGCACGTGTGTAGCGCATTGAACTTGTAGTGTGAGCTTGAGGTATTACGCAAATTACGTCATATCTCTGGATATAACGGCGTTATATTCAGAGGTATGATGTAATTTACGTCATGATTGAAAACATAACGTTTCTCATCCTTGTAGCGATGGTCATGTGATATTATTTTGACAAACCGCACATTAGTTTCTATATAGGTAATTTAATATTTATGTTTATAGACTAGGGTTTATAATCTGTTTATAGACTCTGTCTAATTGGGTAATTAAGAACATGTTTTACAAGAAAGTGAAACCCATTAAAATGGTGAACATTACGTTATTGAAATAATCATTATCAATAAGTTTTGTTTAAATCATTATTGTTCCTCTTAAAACATGCGGAAAATTGAATGGGTATAGGACTCTTTCTATGGCGGGGAAGGAACGGGAAATCCATTCTAAACAATGATTTCTATTTTATGTGACACTGGGAGTAATAAAGAGACATTACTAAAAAAAATTATCACATAATAAAGAAGTTATATTTATTATAAAACATTTTCTTTCAAATTCAGTTATTGCACCTACCCATTATTTAATAATTGTCTCATTCACTTCCTTATTGAGGTCTCTTTTATTTTCTTTCTTTTTCTTTTACCCGTGTCCCCCTCTCTCTCTATCTCTCTCTCATTCCCCCTCTCATCTTCAGTTTCCTTCTTCGCATATCCCAAATTTCTTTTCTTTCCATTAAATAAATTTTTATGAATCAAGTCATTAATCGTTCTTTCAAAATCTATAAGCTGTTATAAAACAATTAAGGTTTGTTCTTATGCTAAGAATGCCATTATTAAACTTGTTTACATATGTGCGACGCGTGATTGTTTTAGTAAATCTCAAACAAATATATCGAATTGAGTTGAATTGTTATACTTCACTACGTCTGTCTCTTCTCTCTCTGTACCTAAATAAACGTTTGCACCTACAACTTTTTGTCCCCTTCTTTTTCTATTTTTCTGATATCGAACCAGTGTTTCCCAATTTTCCGTACGGTTTCATTCTTCTTAGTTAATAACCAATTTTCTTACACCCTACACCCTACACCAAGTACAACCAAGTAAACAATCCAACCCTCAGTACCTAATGTAGGTGATGACGTACACCCTACACCAAGTACAACCAAGTAAACAATCCAACCCTCAGTACCTAATGTAGGTGATGACGTACGCCCTACACCAAGTACAACCAAGTAAACAATCCAACCCTCAGTACCTAATGTAGGTGATAAATAAGGGAGCTTACACCCTACACCAAGTACAACCAAGTAAACAATCCAACCCTCAGTACCTAATGTAGGTGATTAATGGGGAGCTTACACCCAACACCAAGCACAACCAAGCAAACAATCCAACCCTCAGTACCTAATGTAGGTGATTAATGGGAGAGCTTACACCCTACACCAAGCACAACCAAGTAAACAATCCAACCCTCAGTACCTAATGTAGGTGATTAATGGGGGAGCTTACACCCTACACCAAGTACAACCAAGTAAACAATCCAACCCTCAGTACCTAATGTAGGTGATGAATGGGGGAGCTTACACCCTACACCAAGTACAACCAAGTAAACAATCCAACCCTCAGTACCTAATGTAGGTGATTAATGGGGAGCTTACACCCTACACCAAGTACAACCAAGTAAACAATCCAACCCTCAGTACCTAATGTAGGTGATTAATGGGGAGCTTACACCCTACACCAAGCACAACCAAGTAAACAATCCAACCCTCAGTACCTAATGTAGGTGATTAATGGGGAGCTTACACCCTACACCAAGTACAACCAAGTAAACAATCCAACCCTCAGTACCTAATGTAGGTGATTAATGGGGAGCTTACACCCTACACCAAGCACAACCAAGTAAACAATCCAACCCTCAGTACCTAATGTAGGTGATTAATGGGGAGCTTACACCCTACACCAAGCACAACCAAGTAAACAATCCAACCCTCAGTACCTAATGTAGGTGATTAATGGGGAGCTTACACCCTACACCAAGTACAACCAAGTAAACAATCCAACCCTCAGTACCTAATGTAGGTGATTAATGGGGAGCTTACACCCTACACCAAGTACAACCAAGTAAACAATCCAACCCTCAGTACCTAATGTAGGTGATTAATGGGGAGCTTACACCCTACACCAAGTACAACCAAGTAAACAATCCAACCCTCAGTACCTAATGTAGGTGATTAATGGGGAGCTTACACCCTACACCAAGTACAACCAAGTAAACAATCCAACCCTCAGTACCTAATGTAGGTGATTAATGGGGAGCTTACACCCTACACCAAGTACAACCAAGTAAACAATCCAACCCTCAGTACCTAATGTAGGTGATTAATGGGGAGCTTACACCCTACACCAAGTACAACCAAGTAAACAATCCAACCCTCAGTACCTAATGTAGGTGATTAATGGGGAGCTTACACCCTACACCAAGTACAACCAAGTAAACAATCCAACCCTCAGTACCTAATGTAGGTGATTAATGGGGAGCTTACACCCTACACCAAGTACAACCAAGTAAACAATCCAACCCTCAGTACCTAATGTAGGTGATTAATGGGGAGCTTACACCCTACACCAAGTACAACCAAGTAAACAATCCAACCCTCAGTACCTAATGTAGGTGATTAATGGGGAGCTTACACCCTACACCAAGCACAACCAAGTAAACAATCCAACCCTCAGTACCTAATGTAGGTGATTAATGGGGAGCTTACACCCTACACCAAGCACAACCAAGTAAACAATCCAACCCTCAGTACCTAATGTAGGTGATTAATGGGGAGCTTACACCCTACACCAAGTACAACCAAGTAAACAATCCAACCCTCAGTACCTAATGTAGGTGATTAATGGGGAGCTTACACCCTACACCAAGTACAACCAAGTAAACAATCCAACCCTCAGTACCTAATGTAGGTGATTAATGGGGAGCTTACACCCTACACCAAGTACAACCAAGTAAACAATCCAACCCTCAGTACCTAATGTAGGTGATTAATGGGGAGCTTACACCCTACACCAAGCACAACCAAGTAAACAATCCAACCCTCAGTACCTAATGTAGGTGATTAATGGGGAGCTTACACCCTACACCAAGTACAACCAAGTAAACAATCCAACCCTCAGTACCTAATGTAGGTGATTAATGGGGAGCTTACACCCTACACCAAGTACAACCAAGTAAACAATCCAACCCTCAGTACCTAATGTAGGTGATTAATGGGGAGCTTACACCCTACACCAAGCACAACCAAGTAAACAATCCAACCCTCAGTACCTAATGTAGGTGATTAATGGGGAGCTTACACCCTACACCAAGTACAACCAAGTAAACAATCCAACCCTCAGTACCTAATGTAGGTGATTAATGGGGAGCTTACACCCTACACCAAGTACAACCAAGTAAACAATCCAACCCTCAGTACCTAATGTAGGTGATTAATGGGGAGCTTACACCCTACACCAAGCACAACCAAGTAAACAATCCAACCCTCAGTACCTAATGTAGGTGATTAATGGGGAGCTTACACCCTACACCAAGCACAACCAAGTAAACAATCCAACCCTCAGTACCTAATGTAGGTGATTAATGGGGAGCTTACACCCTACACCAAGTACAACCAAGTAAACAATCCAACCCTCAGTACCTAATGTAGGTGATTAATGGGGAGCTTACACCCTACACCAAGTACAACCAAGTAAACAATCCAACCCTCAGTACCTAATGTAGGTGATTAATGGGGAGCTTACACCCTACACCAAGTACAACCAAGTAAACAATCCAACCCTCAGTACCTAATGTAGGTGATTAATGGGGAGCTTACACCCTACACCAAGTACAACCAAGTAAACAATCCAACCCTCAGTACCTAATGTAGGTGATTAATGGGGAGCTTACACCCTACACCAAGCACAACCAAGTAAACAATCCAACCCTCAGTACCTAATGTAGGTGATTAATGGGGAGCTTACACCCTACACCAAGTACAACCAAGTAAACAATCCAACCCTCAGTACCTAATGTAGGTGATTAATGGGGAGCTTACACCCTACACCAAGCACAACCAAGTAAACAATCCAACCCTCAGTACCTAATGTAGGTGATTAATGGGGAGCTTACACCCTACACCAAGCACAACCAAGTAAACAATCCAACCCTCAGTACCTAATGTAGGTGATTAATGGGGAGCTTACACCCTACACCAAGTACAACCAAGTAAACAATCCAACCCTCAGTACCTAATGTAGGTGATTAATGGGGAGCTTACACCCTACACCAAGTACAACCAAGTAAACAATCCAACCCTCAGTACCTAATGTAGGTGATTAATGGGGAGCTTACACCCTACACCAAGTACAACCAAGTAAACAATCCAACCCTCAGTACCTAATGTAGGTGATTAATGGGGAGCTTACACCCTACACCAAGTACAACCAAGTAAACAATCCAACCCTCAGTACCTAATGTAGGTGATTAATGGGGAGCTTACACCCTACACCAAGCACAACCAAGTAAACAATCCAACCCTCAGTACCTAATGTAGGTGATTAATGGGGAGCTTACACCCTACACCAAGTACAACCAAGTAAACAATCCAACCCTCAGTACCTAATGTAGGTGATTAATGGGGAGCTTACACCCTACACCAAGCACAACCAAGTAAACAATCCAACCCTCAGTACCTAATGTAGGTGATTAATGGGGAGCTTACACCCTACACCAAGCACAACCAAGTAAACAATCCAACCCTCAGTACCTAATGTAGGTGATTAATGGGGAGCTTACACCCTACACCAAGCACAACCAAGTAAACAATCCAACCCTCAGTACCTAATGTAGGTGATTAATGGGGAGCTTACACCCTACACCAAGTACAACCAAGTAAACAATCCAACCCTCAGTACCTAATGTAGGTGATTAATGGGGAGCTTACACCCTACACCAAGCACAACCAAGTAAACAATCCAACCCTCAGTACCTAATGTAGGTGATTAATGGGGAGCTTACACCCTACACCAAGCACAACCAAGTAAACAATCCAACCCTCAGTACCTAATGTAGGTGATTAATGGGGAGCTTACACCCTACACCAAGTACAACCAAGTAAACAATCCAACCCTCAGTACCTAATGTAGGTGATTAATGGGGAGCTTACACCCTACACCAAGCACAACCAAGTAAACAATCCAACCCTCAGTACCTAATGTAGGTGATTAATGGGGAGCTTACACCCTACACCAAGCACAACCAAGTAAACAATCCAACCCTCAGTACCTAATGTAGGTGATTAATGGGGAGCTTACACCCTACACCAAGCACAACCAAGTAAACAATCCAACCCTCAGTACCTAATGTAGGTGATTAATGGGGAGCTTACACCCTACACCAAGCACAACCAAGTAAACAATCCAACCCTCAGTACCTAATGTAGGTGATTAATGGGGAGCTTACACCCTACACCAAGTACAACCAAGTAAACAATCCAACCCTCAGTACCTAATGTAGGTGATTAATGGGGAGCTTACACCCTACACCAAGCACAACCAAGTAAACAATCCAACCCTCAGTACCTAATGTAGGTGATTAATGGGGAGCTTACACCCTACACCAAGTACAACCAAGTAAACAATCCAACCCTCAGTACCTAATGTAGGTGATTAATGGGGAGCTTACACCCTACACCAAGTACAACCAAGTAAACAATCCAACCCTCAGTACCTAATGTAGGTGATTAATGGGGAGCTTACACCCTACACCAAGTACAACCAAGTAAACAATCCAACCCTCAGTACCTAATGTAGGTGATTAATGGGGAGCTTACACCCTACACCAAGCACAACCAAGTAAACAATCCAACCCTCAGTACCTAATGTAGGTGATTAATGGGGAGCTTACACCCTACACCAAGCACAACCAAGTAAACAATCCAACCCTCAGTACCTAATGTAGGTGATTAATGGGGAGCTTACACCCTACACCAAGTACAACCAAGTAAACAATCCAACCCTCAGTACCTAATGTAGGTGATTAATGGGGAGCTTACACCCTACACCAAGCACAACCAAGTAAACAATCCAACCCTCAGTACCTAATGTAGGTGATTAATGGGGAGCTTACACCCTACACCAAGCACAACCAAGTAAACAATCCAACCCTCAGTACCTAATGTAGGTGATTAATGGGGAGCTTACACCCTACACCAAGTACAACCAAGTAAACAATCCAACCCTCAGTACCTAATGTAGGTGATTAATGGGGAGCTTACACCCTACACCAAGCACAACCAAGTAAACAATCCAACCCTCAGTACCTAATGTAGGTGATTAATGGGGAGCTTACACCCTACACCAAGTACAACCAAGTAAACAATCCAACCCTCAGTACCTAATGTAGGTGATTAATGGGGAGCTTACACCCTACACCAAGCACAACCAAGTAAACAATCCAACCCTCAGTACCTAATGTAGGTGATTAATGGGGAGCTTACACCCTACACCAAGCACAACCAAGTAAACAATCCAACCCTCAGTACCTAATGTAGGTGATTAATGGGGAGCTTACACCCTACACCAAGTACAACCAAGTAAACAATCCAACCCTCAGTACCTAATGTAGGTGATTAATGGGGAGCTTACACCCTACACCAAGCACAACCAAGTAAACAATCCAACCCTCAGTACCTAATGTAGGTGATTAATGGGGAGCTTACACCCTACACCAAGCACAACCAAGTAAACAATCCAACCCTCAGTACCTAATGTAGGTGATTAATGGGGAGCTTACACCCTACACCAAGCACAACCAAGTAAACAATCCAACCCTCAGTACCTAATGTAGGTGATTAATGGGGAGCTTACACCCTACACCAAGCACAACCAAGTAAACAATCCAACCCTCAGTACCTAATGTAGGTGATTAATGGGGAGCTTACACCCTACACCAAGCACAACCAAGTAAACAATCCAACCCTCAGTACCTAATGTAGGTGATTAATGGGGAGCTTACACCCTACACCAAGCACAACCAAGTAAACAATCCAACCCTCAGTACCTAATGTAGGTGATTAATGGGGAGCTTACACCCTACACCAAGCACAACCAAGTAAACAATCCAACCCTCAGTACCTAATGTAGGTGATTAATGGGGAGCTTACACCCTACACCAAGTACAACCAAGTAAACAATCCAACCCTCAGTACCTAATGTAGGTGATTAATGGGGAGCTTACACCCTACACCAAGCACAACCAAGTAAACAATCCAACCCTCAGTACCTAATGTAGGTGATTAATGGGGAGCTTACACCCTACACCAAGTACAACCAAGTAAACAATCCAACCCTCAGTACCTAATGTAGGTGATTAATGGGGAGCTTACACCCTACACCAAGCACAACCAAGTAAACAATCCAACCCTCAGTACCTAATGTAGGTGATTAATGGGGAGCTTACACCCTACACCAAGTACAACCAAGTAAACAATCCAACCCTCAGTACCTAATGTAGGTGATTAATGGGGAGCTTACACCCTACACCAAGCACAACCAAGTAAACAATCCAACCCTCAGTACCTAATGTAGGTGATTAATGGGGAGCTTACACCCTACACCAAGCACAACCAAGTAAACAATCCAACCCTCAGTACCTAATGTAGGTGATTAATGGGGAGCTTACACCCTACACCAAGTACAACCAAGTAAACAATCCAACCCTCAGTACCTAATGTAGGTGATTAATGGGGAGCTTACACCCTACACCAAGCACAACCAAGTAAACAATCCAACCCTCAGTACCTAATGTAGGTGATTAATGGGGAGCTTACACCCTACACCAAGCACAACCAAGTAAACAATCCAACCCTCAGTACCTAATGTAGGTGATTAATGGGAGCTTACACCCTACACCAAGTACAACCAAGTAAACAATCCAACCCTCAGTACCTAATGTAGGTGATTAATGGGGAGCTTACACCCTACACCAAGTACAACCAAGTAAACAATCCAACCCTCAGTACCTAATGTAGGTGATTAATGGGGAGCTTACACCCTACACCAAGCACAACCAAGTAAACAATCCAACCCTCAGTACCTAATGTAGGTGATTAATGGGGAGCTTACACCCTACACCAAGCACAACCAAGTAAACAATCCAACCCTCAGTACCTAATGTAGGTGATTAATGGGGAGCTTACACCCTACACCAAGTACAACCAAGTAAACAATCCAACCCTCAGTACCTAATGTAGGTGATTAATGGGGAGCTTACACCCTACACCAAGCACAACCAAGTAAACAATCCAACCCTCAGTACCTAATGTAGGTGATTAATGGGAGAGCTTACACCCTACACCAAGCACAACCAAGTAAACAATCCAACCCTCAGTACCTAATGTAGGTGATTAATGGGGAGCTTACACCCTACACCAAGCACAACCAAGTAAACAATCCAACCCTCAGTACCTAATGTAGGTGATTAATGGGGAGCTTACACCCTACACCAAGTACAACCAAGTAAACAATCCAACCCTCAGTACCTAATGTAGGTGATTAATGGGGAGCTTACACCCTACACCAAGTACAACCAAGTAAACAATCCAACCCTCAGTACCTAATGTAGGTGATTAATGGGGAGCTTACACCCTACACCAAGTACAACCAAGTAAACAATCCAACCCTCAGTACCTAATGTAGGTGATTAATGGGGAGCTTACACCCTACACCAAGCACAACCAAGTAAACAATCCAACCCTCAGTACCTAATGTAGGTGATTAATGGGGAGCTTACACCCTACACCAAGTACAACCAAGTAAACAATCCAACCCTCAGTACCTAATGTAGGTGATTAATGGGGAGCTTACACCCTACACCAAGTACAACCAAGTAAACAATCCAACCCTCAGTACCTAATGTAGGTGATTAATGGGGAGCTTACACCCTACACCAAGTACAACCAAGTAAACAATCCAACCCTCAGTACCTACTGTAGGTGATTAATGGGGGAGCTTACACCCTACACCAAGCACAACCAAGTAAACAATCCAACCCTCAGTACCTAATGTAGGTGATTAATGGGGAGCTTACACCCTACACCAAGCACAACCAAGCAAACAATCCAACCCTCAGTACCTAATGTAGGTGATTAATGGGGGAGCTTACACCCTACACCAAGTACAACCAAGTAAACAATCCAACCCTCAGTACCTAATGTAGGTGATTAATGGGGAGCTTACACCCTACACCAAGTACAACCAAGTAAACAATCCAACCCTCAGTACCTAATGTAGGTGATTAATGGGGAGCTTACACCCTACACCAAGCACAACCAAGTAAACAATCCAACCCTCAGTACCTAATGTAGGTGATTAATGGGGAGCTTACACCCTACACCAAGCACAACCAAGTAAACAATCCAACCCTCAGTACCTAATGTAGGTGATTAATGGGGGAGCTTACACCCTACACCAAGTACAACCAAGTAAACAATCCAACCCTCAATACCTAATGTAGGTGTTTAATGGGGGAGCTACACCCTACACCAAGTACAACCAAGTAAACAATCCAACCCTAAGTACCTAATGTAGGTGATGAATGGGGGTGCTTACACCCTACACCAAGCACAACCAAGTAAACAATCCAACCCTCAGTACCTAATGTAGGTGATTAATGGGGGAGCTTACACCCTACACCAAGTATAACCAAGTAAGCAATCCAACCCTAAGTACCTAATGTAGGTGATTAATGGGGGTGCTTACACCCTACACCAAGCACAACCAAGTAAACAATACAACCCTTAATACCTAATGTAGGTGATTAATGGGGGAGCTTACACCTGATATTCAAGTACAACCAAGTAAACAATCCAACCCTCAGTACCTAATGTAGGTGATTAATGGGGGAGCTTACACCCTACACCAAGCACAACCAAGTAAACAATCCAACCTCAGTACCTAATGTAGGTGATTAATGGGGAGCTTACACCCTACAACAAGCACAACCAAGTAAACAATCCAACCCTCAGTACCTAATGTAGGTGATTAATGGGAGAGCTTACACCCTACACCAAGCACAACCAAGTAAACAATCAACCCTCAGTACCTAATGTAGGTGATTAATGGGGGAGCTTACACCCTACACCAAGCACAAACCAAGTAAACAATCCAACCCTCAGTACCTAATGTAGGTGATGAATTGGGAGCTTACACCCTACACCAAG
>CP137678.1:29529363-29616112 GCA_037976565.1 Mesocentrotus franciscanus | reverse complement strand
CCAATCCAACCCTCAGTACCTAATGTAGGTGATTAATGGGGGAGCTTACACCCTACACCAAGTACAACCAAGTAAACAATCCAACCCTCAGTACCTAATGTAGGTGATTAATGGGGGAGCTTACACCTACACCAAGCACAACCAAGTAAACAATCCAACCCTCAGTACCTAATGTAGGTGATTAATGGGGAGCTTACACCCTACACCAAGCACAACCAAGTAAACAATCCAACCCTCAGTACCTAATGTAGGTGATTAATGGGAGAGCTTACACCCTACACCAAGCACAACCAAGTAAACAATCCAACCCTCAGTACCTAATGTAGGTGATGAATGGGGGTGCTTACACCCTACACCAATCACAACCAAGTAAACAATCCAACCCTCAGTACCTAATGTAGGTGATTAATGGGGGAGCTTACACCCTACACCAAGTACAACCAAGTAAACAATCCAACCCTCAGTACCTAATGTAGGTGATTAATGGGGGAGCTTACACCCTACACCAAGTACAACCAAGTAAACAATCGAACCCTCAGTACCTAATGTAGGTGATTAATGGGAGAGCTTACACCCTACACCAAGCACAACCAAGTAAACAATCCAACCCTCAGTACCTAATGTAGGTGATTAATGGGGAGCTTACACCCTACACCAAGTACAACCAAGTAAACAATCCAACCCTCAGTACCTAATGTAGGTGATTAATGGGGAGCTTACACCCTACACCAAGCACAACCAAGTAAACAATCCAACCCTCAGTACCTAATGTAGGTGATTAATGGGGGAGCTTACACCCTACACCAAGCACAACCAAGTAAACAATCCAACCCTCAGTACCTAATGTAGGTGATTAATGGGAGAGCTTACACCCTACACCAAGCACAACCAAGTAAACAATCAACCCTCAGTACCTAATGTAGGTGATTAATGGGGAGCTTACACCCTACACCAAGCACAACCAAGTAAACAATCCAACCCTCAGTACCTAATGTAGGTGATTAATGGGAGAGCTTACACCCTACACCAAGCACAACCAAGTAAACAATCCAACCCTCAGTACCTAATGTAGGTGATTAATGGGAGAGCTTACACCCTACACCAAGCACAACCAAGTAAACAATCCAACCCTCAGTACCTAATGTAGGTGATTAATGGGGAGCTTACACCCTACACCAAGCACAACCAAGTAAACAATCCAACCCTCAGTACCTAATGTAGGTGATTAATGGGGAGCTTACACCCTACACCAAGCACAACCAAGTAAACAATCCAACCCTCAGTACCTAATGTAGGTGATTAATGGGGAGCTTACACCCTACACCAAGCACAACCAAGTAAACAATCCAACCCTCAGTACCTAATGTAGGTGATTAATGGGGAGCTTACACCCTACACCAATCACAACCAAGTAAACAATCCAACCCTCAGTACCTAATGTAGGTGATTAATGGGGGAGCTTACACCCTACACCAAGTATAACCAAGTAAACAATCCAACCCTAAGCTAGTACCTAATGTAGGTGATGAATGGGGGTGCTTACACCCTACACCAAGCACAACCAAGTAAACAATACAACCCTCAGTACCTAATGTAGGTGATTAAAGGGGGAGCTTACACCCTACACCAAGCACAACCAAGTAAACAATCCAACCCTCAGTACCTAATGTAGGTGATTAATGGGGAGCTTACACCCTACACCAAGTACAACCAAGTAAACAATCCAACCCTCAGTACCTAATGTAGGTGATTAATGGGGAGCTTACACCCTACACCAAGTACAACCAAGTAAACAATCCAACCCTCAGTACCTAATGTAGGTGATTAATGGGGAGCTTACACCCTACAAAGTACAACCAAGTAAACAATCCAACCCTCAGTACCTAATGTAGGTGATTAATGGGGAGCTTACACCCTACACCAAGCACAACCAAGTAAACAATCCAACCCTCAGTACCTAATGTAGGTGATTAATGGGGAGCTTACACCCTACACCAAGCACAACCAAGTAAACAATCCAACCCTCAGTACCTAATGTAGGTGATTAATGGGAGAGCTTACACCCTACACCAAGTACAACCAAGTAAACAATCCAACCCTCAGTACCTAATGTATGTGATGAATGGGGGAGGGGGTCAGGTCCATCCCTGCCTCTTTTGAAACATAAAAGTTACATCAACGCTGTTATGTCTCTACTGGTTGGTGGACTTTTATCATTTTCAATTATTCCAGATTTTGTGGTCCAGTGAATAAGTCTCCGGACTGAAAATCACAAAGTTCGGGATTGCAATCCTCTCGAATCATGTCCTTTGACAAAAAACTAAATTTGCCACACTCCACCTAGGTGATATAAATGGGTACTGGCACCAAATAATTACTTAAATACCCGAGCGCTGGAGTGGAAGCCGGGGTAATAATAATGGAACGCTATATAGGATTTGTAAAGTGCCAGAAATGAGCGCTATAGGCCTACAGTGCGTATCAAAAGAAGTATACCTAACTTTGGTAGATTATAATTGAAAAGTCATAATTGACCTTTAAATCTATTTAATGGTAAAAAGTAACCAGTTCTCTGCCTAATAATACCCTATTCATAATTTTTCTGCAACGAATGGCTGAGTACCAGGGTTGCGTCAAAATCTCCTTGTACTAAAGTATACTTTTTTATGCACATTGTACAAGATCACAAAAACTATAATTATTTTTGGTTTGGTCGAGTAAAAAGTTAAGACAAGGAATATTTTAAAGGCTAATTAGTTAAAAACCAATTAAAAGGAATCCCTGTCTGAAATTAAGAAATGTGTATTTTGACTTCTGTGTATAAATAATTTTTAAACATCGGTCAGGGATTTGTTTTCATTATCACTAGGGTGGACTGTCGCCCTTGTATGCTTGCTGGATGTTGGTCTCCTGAGTTTTCGATCTTATGAAGCTCCTTGTAATTTTTGTCTCAAGGGCTTTATTAGTTTCGATATTTACTTGACAAAAATGAATACAATGTATTTTTATTATTATTATCACTATCATTATTATTATCCTTCTAAATTTTGATCATTGTTAATATTATCATCATCATTACTGAAATATTAAATAAACACATATACATTGAAAAAGTACGGTATAGTGGGTGCTATTTGTGAGGTATTTATTGTATTTAATTGCTATAGTACAAAAAATGTTTATTTACATCAGTCATAAACCACATGTATATATATATATATATCATCCGTCTTGATAGGAAACGAATTTACAGTGTACATGGATTAGATAGTATATATAATACCATTTCTTGAGATTAAAACAATAATATCACAATCTAAAATGCATTTTGACAATGAGAAGAAAAACACGTGATATTAAACAAATCAAACCAGCTTTATCTTCATTAGGATACAATGCTTCCAAAGTGTGGATCAAATTAAATATGTAAATGTTCTTCAGTAGGCTTGCGGTTGCACCATGTGAGAGAGAGAGGAGGATTGGGAGTCCTAAAAGGACTCTCGGTAATCTATTCTTTCTTGAGTATGTGTAGTCCTGAAAATGACTGTTGTGTAGTCTTGAAAAGACTGTTGGTTATCTTTCTTAGCTTATAGTTCTAAGGAGAACTATAGCGCCGGTTGGAGAGGATGGATGGTAAATGTTCAATGGAAAGGTGTCAAGAAATCCCCCTTTAAATTTCCAATTTTTGGCATAAAGCGTCGTTATAATATTCATAGAAGTAATATTACATTCAAAAGTACATTAGGTAAATTGATTATCAAACTTCAAATGTGAAATATTAGACTACTCTGATACATTAAAATTGTTGAGTAAAACAATAGTTTTGAATTGATTAAACAAAATGTTGACATCATTTAGTTTGCGACCCTCAAGATTTAGAAGAAAGCATTGAATTGCGTTGAGTGACATAATAATTAAACAGCAGGAGAAAGAAAGTATAAGAGAGAGACAGAGAGACAGAAAGTGTTTAACATTATTATTTAAATCAAATATCTACTACTACTTTACACATGCCTCTGCACTTCAAGGGAATAGCGTGGAGGCGTTCAAAGCTTCTGTCGGCAAACCCCAAACCGCAACCATGGTAACTGCTATTTAATAGCAAGATTATACCATGCTGGGAATTCATTATTGCCAATTCGTAAATCACATTTGTGAAATCATTATAACCTGAGAAAACCCTGTTACCCGTTTTATCAAATTTGAGAACTTTTGCGACACAGACTGTCATTTTTGCTTGTCGAAAGTGTTTTACGCAAATATGGACCCGCCACGTACATCTTATTACGATGGCAAGTGGCGTCTCCCCTTTAAGTCACCCGGAGCCATATACACAGAGAGTTTGGCCAACTTGGTTTCAGTTGGTCACAACACGGCGTTTTGCTTTGTGCTTGCCAAACAGAGCAGTATTCGCCATAATGTGCCCCACTCGAACCGGCTTGGTCAAACTCTCCTAATCAATGACTCTGAATTTACCTTTAAACTACCTCTTGGTTAAAACAGGAGCCATTATCATTGTGTTGATGTGCCCTATGCTGTTACTTTGTGCACAGTTGTGTGCATACCATAGGCCCATATTTATTCAAAATCAATGTATACTATTTCATCGTCTATCTCGAACTTTTTCTTTAAACTTTCCGTTTGTTTGATGGATGTCGAATATAATACTGTTGAGCCAATATTTTGTGAGAATGATTCCGGGACCAGGTATCCATCTTCCCGAGCCGATGGAATGTCGCGGATCTAGTCAGATTGTTCGCATCCGCGCACTCATGATATTCATCCGACCCGCTTCTTTCCCGTTTTATGTTCAGATCGAGGAAAGAAAAACCTTCAGATAGGTTGGTCGTTGCTTCGTTCCTTGAATCACAAGGACCAATCCCTGTATAGTCGCCATCTGCTTGTTGGTTGACTGTCTGTGAAGGTCCGGGGCTTGCTGCTTGTGCACGGTTTTTACTGCTTGCAGTATACGTGTAAAACAAACCGTTATGACGCAACCAACGATAGTCACGAATATGACAAGAACGATGATGAATTTAATTGGAATAGCAGGGGCCCGATCTGCCGATAAAAATAGGAGATGAGAGAAAAATTACGCGCTTTTACATTGGCTCCTTTATACACTAGATGTTTAATTTATGTTCGAGCTTATACTTCTAATAGTGCTACTCCTATTTCATTCAAATACATATAATATTTATGATAAGATACTTGGAAGATAAATCGTGATCAGAGGAAAAGTACATAAAAGTGTGAAATATTGTCTTTGCGTGTATGTTCGTGTGTGTGCGCGGGGGAGTATGTTTACGTTTAAGCATGTATCGTCTCGAAATCACTGAAATAACATACCTTAAACCATTGGGATGACAATAAAAATATATCAAAAAAAAGTTACGAAGAAAATTGAAATATGAAAATAAATGAAGAAGGAATTAAGACCTACACTAAAACATAGACAAATATTGAAATATAATAGTCTTATATGGGTTTTTAACATTAAGATAAAATAATCTTTTAAGAATGACATTTTGCGATGTTTTCAATTTCAATTTCAACAAATAAAAGTAAGACTGCATGGAAAAAGACACCATTCTCTTTTAGAACGTCAATCCTTGGATAAGATTTTAATAACAATCCGGTCTTTCAATATTTTGTATTTGATATAATATGATACTGGTGACAAATTACACATCCATACCCACTTTGATTTGTAAAGTTTGTTCATTGTACAATGAACATAGATTTAAGCTGGAGTGAGGTTGAAAATGATTGGATAAAACCAAAAACATGGGTTTTCATGCTTTTAGGCACTTCTAGCCCAATACACAAATTGGGAGTTGCCCAAGTTCAGACAATTCTGAGATATAGGCATAAATAGCATGATGGGTGGACAGTCATCTGAATGCTAAATAAATCTTGTGTTTGTCTCCACTTCAGTAGATTGGAGCATTCTTATGGATAAATGTACGAATTCTAAGTTACGATCAAAGTAAAATGATCAGAGAAAAATGCAGAAAGGGTAAGGGACTTTGAACCTATTAAAATAAAGACCTAAAGAAAATGATGAAAAATTAGAAAATCGCCAGATAGTTTTAAAAGAATTTCTTTTATTCTTTAAAAGAGAGAAGAACAAAACTGCAAAGGAAAAGAATATTTAAAAGATTTTCCCGACAGGACAGCAATTACGGTAAGAAAAAAACAAAGTTACACAGAATCAGATGTCGTTTTTTGTTCATGACAATCGCCACACTTACACCGACATGAATATTTAAAGTACTCGATTCGCATGTTTCTAATAATATTAACGGTTGAATTACGTTAGCTGGTAATGATATTTATCAGCCGTTATTGTTGTAAATAAAGCCGTTATATGAAAACATACCTGAAGTTTCGTCTGAAGTTTCGTCTGAAATGGAAAGATAAATAATTGTATGTGATAATAGTCAATCTGTAACTTGAATAACTTAACACCTGCCGAAGATGAGTTGAGAACTTTTAATTCTTGTGTCATTCTGATTCAGTATCAGATAGTAAGAGTGACTTTAAAAACTATACTATACAGATTACATTATCGTAATTCTTTTTTTTACCCTGTGTTATTGTAAGAAATGTTATACCATGGTAATCAGCAACACATACAAGAAGAATTTCGAAATTCTGGTAATAATTTTGAATCATACATATAACAAATACTTTACTAAAATTACGTTTAAACAGATTCTAGAGTAGTGTTCTCAATTTCTACATGTTCTACTTCAGATAAAATATGACATTTCGAAGATCATGTCTATTTTGCAGCTTAACTTTATTATTATGATAATGAAGGTGATGGTCAACATATTGATGATGATAATAATAATAATTATAGTAACAATAAGATTTACCTCTATACAATTGAATGTAATCTTTTCCACCGCATGTCTGCAATAAATATCCCACGTTAGCACTACGGCATAGGGCACCGCATCTAAAATCACAAACTGTGTCAGCTCTACCACAGAAGAATTGTCCACAGGAACAATTATATCCCTGGAACAAAGCTGCGTAGGAATGGCTTCCGTTTTTACATTGGTCTGTACATTGATCAATATCCTTGACGGATGAATATGTTTCCGGTAAAAACATGACAGGTTATAACATCCATAGTATGTCATATCTAGAAAGAAAAAGTATTAGAGTTTTAGCATTTAGAATTGCATAGTAATGTACATTATTTTTCTTAAGCGGGATGATAATACATTGTACTTTTTAACGACCCGGAGAAGGAATGCTCAATTATCAAAATGTATGTTTCTCTTTGTTTTCATTCTTTGCCAACCCTAACTGAATCATTTGGAGGGGGCAGACAACCAAGTCCGAAAAAAGAACTTGAACTCATGCTGAATTCAGCACTGCCCGGAATTATTTTTTTTTTATTACAAATTGAGTTATTTTCGATGTTTCCTACATACGTACGTGTGAATTGTTAGTAAAAAAAAACAGAAAAAAAATGTATACGAATAAATAAAAAAGACAATTATTTCCTTACATTGAGATGTTCGGATTGCTTTATCATCATTACAGATAAGGTCATCTGCTCTTCCATCCGAAGCCGAGACAATCAGGGGCAGAATCAGGCACAATAAGACCTCACTAATCCATCGATTGAAGATTGCCATGTTACAATCTTCTTCGTGTAACTGTTTTTTCAAAACAAAGGAAATTCAGAACCTGTATGTAACTAATCTCTTGAAAATTACATCCAATGCAAATTCGTTATGAGGAAACCTTGCCGCGATAAGCACTCTGTTGGTATACCATGCCGCTGATTCTCCTTCCCCGCGGTTGCCGATTTAGACAATGTTTTGCCTATGAATGACGAAGTGATCAGTGATTACGACACCCACTTCATCGAGCGTACGTGTACATTTGATGAATGTTGTCACGTGAACAGCACACTATTTATCACGTGATCTGGATCACAATGAATAAAGGCACGGAAGAATATCCATGATAGAAATTAGGCATGATTCTGTCTTCATGGTGTTGATGCTCGGCAATTATTATTTAGAATATGAAATGGAAACTTCCATTGTTCAAAGATGGAAACCGAACAAAAGATAGTAATGTCTGTAAAGTTCAATCAAACCTACTTAGCGTGAAATATTAGAGCGGCCGTTTACTTTCTGAATGTAATTACATTTTCCATTAAGTTTTTATCACTTTTCAAAAAATGGTTTGTGTAAATACTCCGGCATTTCTTCCTTGTTTTGTGGTATCACATTGAGACATAGACAAGCGTTGGCAAAATGCTTTTGAAAAAATTAAGTTCTCGGGACGTCGGAAGTATTAAGAAGACGATCACAAAGACTTTTCAGGCAATTTCAATAGACTAGTCCATAAAAATTACATAGGTATTGTAGTATATTATATACCTCACTTTAGAAATCTAGCCATCTGATTGGTCGAAATTGGAGTCGTGATTTCAAGCCATGCCCAAATCACAGGGCATAGCAATAGCCCCCAAGGCCTAGTTAAAAGTTGCTACCCTCATCCTCATTATTCTGCGATTCCCATTGGTTTACTGCGATCCCCATTGGTTTGCGTGTTAAAATTGTCTACGTGCGAGCACGGACGCCATACAGTGCTCTTTGTCTGCGATTCCCAAATGATTGAAACTTTCACTCATTTTTTAAGCGAAGATTAACAGACAGTGTTTCAGATTTTCTGTGATGTTTTAACAAATTTATACTCACTAAAAGGCTAAGGTAAGAATTCTTGGTAGATTTTTGTTTTAATTCGGCATATAAAAGTCATATCGACTGCTTTAATACTCGAGGACTAGCTGTTTCTATACTGGTTCGCGGGATAGTTGAATCCCCTGCTATCATTGAGCGTATAGAAATAGCTAGTCCTCTCGTAGCAGTCGATATAACTATATTATATACCTCACTTTAGAAATCTAGCCATCTGATTGGGCGAAATTGGAGTCGTGATTTTAAGCCATGCCCCACTCACAGGGAATATCCATTAATTTGTGCCCTCATCCTCCTGCAATCCTCATTGGTTTACGTGTTAAAATTGTGTTTGTGCGAGCGCGGACACCATACAGTGTTTTTTTCTGCGATTCCCAAATGATTGAAACTTTCAGTCATATTGCTAGCAAAGATTAACAGACAGTGTCTCAGATTTTATGTGATGTTTTAACCAATCTTTACTCAATAAAAGGCTAAGGTAAGAATTCTTGGTAGATTTTTGTTTTAATTCGTACGATCGGCATATAAAAGTCATATCGACTGCTTTAATACTCGAGGACTGGCTGTTTCTATACTGGCTCGCGGGAAAGATTCCCGTTAAAGCGCTATACCCTGAGTGACATGGAATTTAAGCTCATCTTTAAGGAGTCACTAATATTCTGTCTCATGATACCTTATTCATAACTCTGTTGCCACGGATGAGTGAGCAGCAGCCTGTTCAAAAAGTGTTGTCAAAAACCTCTTTTACCAAGTTTGGGCTGAAGCTATAAATGTGGGTAAAAGTAATTACGCATTGTGATTTCAGTCCGGTAACTATCGATTTGATTTTGATTAGATTTATTTTCTTCTGCATTACAAATAAATATAATTTTGTTTCGGTAACATAACGAACATTAAATACTAATAGGGAGTTTCATTCAATGAACCATAAATAAGCCAAAATACAAATCAATCGATATAGAAGAAAATAAAACATGATTTGTCAAAGTATCATTTTTCATCAAACTTTATAAAATTGTTTTGCGGAAGAAGGACTGCCATTGGAAACAAAATGCTTGAAAATAGGATAGCTCAAAACAAATCTAATGAAATAGATAAATGTTATTTGTTCCACATTTTACAAAAATTATAGACAAACATATAAAATAGAAATGATATATATATATATATATATATATATATACATGTAGTATAAGCACGTCTCAATGATAGATTAAGTAGAATGTGAGGAACCTATTAAAAATCAGTGCTTTTATATAATAGGTTCCTGATAAAATAGACTCTGTAAATGTAAATACCGTAGCAGTGGAGAAAGACGTAATTTAGAGGGAAATTTAAAACACAATGGAATATGGACATTTGTATGCAAATGCATCAGAACCGATACCCAGAGTCACCCGGTTAAAATGCGTAAACACCCGAGAAATTTAGTTAGCAAAGTACAGTTGAACGAAACATCAAGTGTATCTATACGGTAATTAATTCAAGAATATAATTACATGAACAGTCAAGCTGTATAAGATTACTTGGGGAAAACCACAAGGATACATTTGTCACAGTTTCCCAAGTGAAATGATCATTTTAAGAGTCCAGAACACCGTGTGAGTCAAAAAAGTTTACACCTAGAAAATTGCTAATTACTTTAAATATCATCTATGAACAGTAAATTATTATACATCTTATGAAAGAGTGTTTTATCCCAAATCATTTGGTATCATTTTTGTGTGGTATGTATTCACGCTTGGATGAACAGGAGGCATTTTTTGCGATAGTGCAAAAATTGACTTGCGCCAAAGTGATGCCTACAGCATGTATTATATTGGGATTAGTGGAGTGAGATAATAAATTGAATGTATTAAATGAAATGCATTGCATATGCTGTTTGCAGAAGCAAAGTCACACACGCACACAAACACGCGCACAAATGTTCTTTGATATTTGATACGTGTGGCATGATTAATTTTGTTAGGGATGTTATTTGGATCTGCAAAAACCGATTTAATACCCAAATCCAAATTGTTTTATTTAAACATCAGATAAGCAACTTTGGCGCAAGTCGATTTTTGCACTCGCAAACAATGCCTCCTGTTCATCCAAGCGTGAATACATACCACACAAAAATGATACCAAATGATTTGGGATAACACTCTTTCATAAGATGTATGATAATTTACTGTTCATAGATGATTTTTAAAATAATTAGCAATTTTATAGGTGTAAACTTTTTTTTGACTCACACGGTAGGACCGTGTACACCAGGCCGTCCATGAAAAGAGAACGCGAATTAGATTAGATAATACGCCGAGAAAATGATTCTTTGAAGCAGAATAGCCAAATAATTTAGAGCCTAATGTAAAATATAAGGATGACGATGACGATTTTGATGATAAGAATTATAATGATGATTGTAATTAAAGAAATATATATACAGGGATAAACAATTATTATGCCAAAGACTGAAAAGTTGACACAGAAATTTTACCTCAATATAGGATATCATGAAAATAAGATTTTTTCTCTTCGGTTTTGAATACCTAGAGGGAGCAACATGATTTAATCAATTCTGAGAGAGAATCCCATATATCTGGAACATGGTGTCTAAAATATTCGCATATATGTTGTGTATTAGAATGTAAAATGTGATAATGTCACCTCAAACTCGAAAAAAGGCTTATTAACAAAACTAATTATGAAATTCTCGTTGTCATGATTACACAATTTTTGCTTCTCTCGCATCCCTTGATTAATATAAGCGTTGTTATTGAGTCATTAAAAATGGATAAAGTTTACTTTGACTTCATGGTTACTATCTACCTATCTTTTTCATGAAATCCTACTGTCAATATCTGTGGTAGTTACCATCATGGCTTTCTTTTTTGTATTTACTGATACTTTGAGGCTAGTTCCAAGTTTTCAGGTGCTATTCGAAACAAATACCTTAAAGGTACTATGTCCCATTTGCAGGCCAAAAAATGAAAAGGTTAAATTCCAACGGCATTTGAAAGACAATACTAATTTAGAACTTCCCTAAGAAAAAGGGGGCTTGAAAATGTCTTTAAGTGGGAAAATAACGACTATTAGTTGTCGAATCGACTTAGGAGCTATAGAGCCAGTAAGTAATAGTCTGATTTTTCAGACCATTGTACCGAATGGTCGTACGTTTTATGCTGCGCAAAGATTCAATCAGTTTAATTTTGGCCATTACAAGAAGTGGGTTATTGATGTAGACAAATGCTCATGTACCCTTTACAGCTCATTTTATGTATGTTATTACCAAAGATGAAAAAGCCAGTCAGTCACTCAATAGTGTCTGACAGTGAAGTCTAGCAAGTAAACGGGTTTCCTTGCATAATTTGAATATTAGGACACTGCTAACGTTTAAATTTCAGAGATAGGACATACATGACATATTCATAATTCCTGCAAAGTCCTACAGAATTTGATGTTGGCTGCAAAAGGGACATAGTATCTTTAAGCACTTCGTACACCTTAAGCATGTAAAATGGTACAATCCACACATGAGAAGTGAGACTGTTAATATCTTAAGACAAGAAGTCAGAAGTAAAATATTTTAAGTTTATCCAGTGGATCGAAATAAGGTCATGTGAAACCTTTGATACATTGGATCACTTTAAAAATGATAGCATGGTAGTTTGGAGATTTAACTGAACAAAATATATGTTTGACCCTTCTGCCGGCCACTCGATAGTTACATAGTGAACATCTTAATTTTTAGTTTTTCAGATATAATTTTGTTACCCCCCTTGTTTATTACACTTCCAAAGACAGACAGAGTTCTTTTATTGTACAATATAAAATATAGATATATATATATATAACATAAAAAGCAGATTATCATATCTACATCTCTTGGCCAGTCTATAACACTAAGCAAGCTTACAAAGGCAAAATATCTATCTATGCCATGTTTTAATAAAATTGTTATTAACTTATATCAAGAAGATGATTTTCAACATAACCACAATACTAAACTGATTATGTGACATTATTCCTTGATTTTCTTTTAACTGAGATTTATTAGAGCAAAGTGTTTGTTCCATTTCGTATTTTTTCTTAAAAGCTGACATAATGCCTGACAATGGTAAAAGTTTTCGCACTTGGCTGAATAATTTCATTAATTACCGCAATCTCAATATACAATATAGCGACTATAACTATTCATCGAACTCAAACAGTTTCTTTTGATTTATAAACGTTTTCTATATTATTACAGGCTAGCCAAAACTCCGAATTCGATCATAGTACATTTGAATAAGGAGACAAACAACATATGCGTAATTGTTTCTTCACTTTTATTACAACATGTACATCGCTAGTTTATTTATTTATTTGTAGCATCATATTTACATAGTAGCTTCCCAAAATGGCCCTGTTGGCCTGGATTATTATTTCTACAATATGATTAAAGATTGGTATTGTAAAAAAATTAACTGCTAAGTTCTATATGTATTATAGAGTGACTTTAAAGATAATGCAAAGTTTTGGAAAGTTTTGAAATTGGATGGATAGTTATTCTTTGAATTTTTGATATATTTGGATGCCCCTGTGGATGTATTATAAGCACTAAAAGTTTAGCCCCTAAAACATTTAGCCCCTAAAACATTTCTGATTTCGAGCAAATTGAATAATCAAAATTTACCGATGCTCCCGCGGTAAATTTAAAATATTTCAAATAGCGCCCAAGGCCATTCCATGGTAGCTGCGACCATGAAAATCTCAGAATATGCAGTTCTGATATATAATTTCCAAACGGGAATAGCAAATTTGTCGATTGTAGTCAAGAAACATTGTTTTAATGCTAAATCAATATCAGTCTTGACTCTTGAGAGGGCGCTATACAACATAAAGAGTTTATTATTTACAAGTACATCACTTTAGACTCGATTTCAACTGCGACAACGATCATTGAATATTGTAAAATCGCATCTGCTTCAAATATGTTTATTTGAACCAAATTCATGACCCCATACCAAAACTTTGTAATACCTTTAAGGCAAACTTTAATTAATCTACTGATGATGAAGGCGAATTTTAATAAGGCGTCTTTCATATATTCATATTATTTACCTTGAACTGAAACTTATTTCATGCATATATCAACAGCTGATTGAAATATTCTCTAGAAAGTCAAGTTCACATATAATGTAAGATATACTTTTCCAATCATGATATTAAGTGTCATATAAAAAAAAAAATCTTCCAAACCTTTTCCTTTCAAATGCTATTTAAAGAAACCTGAATAAAACTGGGTAAAATTGACCAACATGTGGGAAATTATGTGTCGAACCATTCTGGAGACAATTTCATACCCAACGTGGGTAACTTGTTTTCCCAATTCAGTGCACTTATTACAAATTTTACAAAATCGCTCGCTTTTGGATACAAGCACATAGGTCATGTCCGTTAATTACTACCTATAATATTTGACAGGGAGAGTGGAACACAACTCTTTTTTCCTGTTTATAGAACATCAGTTTTGAAAAGTATCTATCAACGACAAGGCCTCTTAAAAGCTTGAATGAACTCACTACTCAATAGCCTTGGGATAAATCATTTGGTTGGTTTAATAAGCACTTCAAACAGTTAAAGTATCAATTTTAATCAGTAGTCTGATCACTGTTGAAGAAATAATTATATATATACTAAGCTTTTGTAGTGTTTTGTATTGTAGAAAATTATTTGATAAGTTCTATATGTATCACGTCGGGGTCACCAATTCCAGCATATGTTGGATTTAGGCATACTTAGGCCGTCTAGTAGCCAATGGGCTTCACCATTACATATGGTGCCAAAGAAAACTGCAGGCGATTGGAGACCTTGCGGCGATTATAGAGCTCTTAACAAGGCTACCGTACCCGACCGATACCCCGTTCCTCACATTCAGGATTTCACTGCGAACTTGAACGGAAAGCGCATATTTTCCAAGATAGATTTAGTTCGCGCTTATCATCAGATACCCGTCGCTCCTGATGATATTTGTAAGACAGCTATTTGTACACCTTTTGGCCTCTATGAATTCGAACGAATGCCGTTGGGTTTGCGTAATGCGGCGCAATCTTTCCAAAGATTCATAGGTCAGATCATTCGTGGATTACCGGGTGTATATGCTTACATAGATGACTTACTCATAGCTAGCGATAGTGAGGAAGAGCATGAACGCCACCTACGCCTACTCTTCGACAGGCTTAAGGAGTTTGGTGTTGTCCTCAACCCAAACAAGTGCGTTTTTGGCCAATCAGAGTTAGTATTTCTTGGCCACCTTATCAACCGCGATGGAGTTAGTCCACTCCTGGTAAAGTGGACGCGATACGGAACTGCAGTATTCCAACAACTGTGAAACAGTTGCGAGGAATTCTCGGGTTAGTGAACTTTTACCGCAGGTTCATACCCAACTGCGCGCAAATCCTCATGCCTCTCACGGATCTTCTGCGCAATCGTAAGAAGCAATCTAAGAAATCGCTGGAATGGTCGCCGGCTTGTACGACCGCTTTCGATGGAGTTAAAGAGAAATTAGCGCAGAGTACGTTATTGGCCTATCCGCATTCTGATTATCCTCTGAACTTGACGGTGGACGCATCTGACCGCGCTGTTGGCGGAGTTGTTCAGCAACTCCACGGTAATGCATGGGAGCCGATTGCTTTCTTCTCGCGCAAATTACTACCTGCTGAAACAAAGTATAGCGCATTTGGACGCGAGTTACTGGCCATTTATTTGGCAATTAAACATTTCCGGTACATGCTCGAGGGCCGTCCTTCCTACGTTTATACCGACCATAAACCGTTGACATATGCCTTCAATGCCAAGCCAGATCGTCATAGTCCCCGCGAAATCCGGAATTGGATTTCATTTCGCAATTAACCGCAGACCTCAGATACGTCAAAGGTCAAGACAACGTGGTGGCTGACACTCTATCTCGACCCGATATCAGCGCCTTGCACACCGAATCTCGGATCGATTTCACGGATCTCGCTGAAGCGCAAGAAACTGATTCGGAACTGCAAGCGCTTCTCAAGTCCGAAACCAAGACTAGCATGGCGCTCAAAAAAGTACCAAGGCTCACCATTGGGGCTCGATCGTATGCGATGTATCTCACGGACTTACCCGGCCTTTCGTACCGAAAGTTCATAGAAGGGCAGTTTTCAATGCTATCCATGGACTCTCTCATCCAGGAGTCCGCGCAACGCAGCGTGCGATTACCGCTCGTTACGTGTGGCCTGGAATCAATAAAGAGGTGCGCAAATGGGCTCAAGAATGTTTACCATGTCAGATGTCAAAGGTTCATAGACATGTCAAAGCCCCATCAGGGACTTTTAGTAACCCAGACGCGCGTCTACTACTACTACTATTACCACTACTACTACTACTACTACTACTACTACTACTACTGCTACTACTGCTACTACTACTAATAGTAATAATAATAATAATAATAATAATAATAATAATAATAAGTGCTTTAATTGGTTACAAGTTTTGACAATTACGTGTAATTATGATTGCCTGAAGTAAGATACCAAAAGCATCGAATGGCATTCTTTAAAGACAAGCATTGCCAGGGGCATTATTATATATCAAGAACAAACCATATTCTCATAATCACTTCATGAAAAGAGGTACGAACAATTCATTCCAATATTATGGGCAACAGTATAGTAATCATAAGCAATAACAAGTCTTTCTGTTCTTCCACATAGATGAGTCATACGTGGACGAAACCAAAACTCTCGAGGAAATTATATTATATATACGGAATGGCCTCTATTTGATGCTAGCCTTATTTCATTTTAATTGGAGCTTTGTGGACGTATCACAGACATATATGTAGTACTATTCAGCACCTTCAAACAATTTATATAACTTGCATTATCTGATTATATTCAAAACAGTATACCAGAACCATCTTTTACAGTTATACAATTTGCCCAATCGTTATCAAGTCCCTGTAACATGGGAGTTAATTTCAAATATGTTGTAAAATTAGTTTTTTCAGGGACCATGCATTTAGTAAATATCAGCAGAATTTTGTCGCGGGGGGACCCTTGTGACCCTACATCCGTCACTATTAACGTCGGGGTGGGGCACTATCTTATTATCAGCCGGGAAAGACTTTATTGCTCAAGACCGAAGCTGTTTTAAGGTGTTTTCGTTTTGAGCTGTTTTGTTTCTAGGAGGGTTTATAGAGAATATTGTCAATCATACAAAAGCGTTCTTCATCCGCTAGGTTAGGGCGAACTGGATTAGGCTTACATCTACAAGGTAAGTTTCTAAGGTTACTCAGTCCAGGGATGGCTGCGTAGTCATATTGGGGATCAGAAGACACAGAACAGGAAGGAGTGCCGTCAAAGTCTCTGTGGTCATCGTTCTGCCCTGTGGCAAATCTTCTTTCTGACGGTTCTCCGGAGTAATCACTTTGTTCTAGTGTGAAATAATCTGGGCTGGTAAATGGTTTTGTGTCATTTACTTCCCTCATTAATTTCTCTTTGAGCTGTATTCGTTTTCGGTTTCAAGTGTATGATAATATGCCCCAGAGTCTTTTTTACCCCCATTATCTTGTTTTGCGATTCTTAGGGTGACGGGTAGACGGCCGTTGATAATTTGCGAAGCTAATCGCTCATCTTTCCTTGAATGTTGGTTTTCTATAGTCTCTTTGTCATGGGGAAGCGCCAACATCCCCCTTTCTTTATAGGGACTGGCTAGCATTTCCCACGACCCTTCAAATTTCTTCCATGGGACACGTCTCCTCTAGGACCTCTACCCATTTCTCGTACCGATAATTTTGACACGCCACTTGTACTCTTCCTATTGTCTTCTACAGCAGCCCCACGTGCATTCTTTTCCGACCATACCCTAAACCTCCCGCGACTTTTGGACTTTGCACGAGTGGTTCTTCGATCGGACTCGGGCCTACCTGGAACCCTTCTTCTGCAGCAACTACACTCCGCACCACATTTACTATCTGAGCAGCAGAACCCGCTGCATTCGTCATCTCCTTCTGTAACCTTCTGCATGCCTGACGGATTCCGCCGTGGAAGTGCAGAGCTTGATGGAAGACGGCGAGGTAGAGAGTTAAACCCTCGATGGGGGTTACCGGTGTTCTTGATACGACCTGACGCAGTTGTGTGATCGTTTGCGTTCTCGGACGACAAACTTGATGAGGGAACGGAGTGGCAATTGGTGATGTTAACAGGATGATGCTGACCATGACCTGCAATGTTGTATATGTTATCTCTGCTTTGAGGCCTTTGGCGTCGAAATGTTAGTTCGGTTGGTGTGGTGGGGCTCTCAGCTCGATGCCTGTCTTGTCTTCTTTACGCCTCCTGTTTTAAGTAGGGAGATAAAGATATTACAGAAATGCAATTATAACAATATTTTTGTTTTCCAAAATGAATCCTCATCAGAAGCAATGCTGTTCTTCCCAAGAAGCCTGCAGTTGTTATTAACACATCAATTACCAAGAAGCCGATAACACCTGGATAGGGATCTGAATATGTGGAATTGCCAAATGAGTTAAGTGCTAGGCTGGAAACCTCAGCCTTTGGAGTGTATACATTACTATTCCAAGTCACATTTTGAATAAACACTGCATATAAACGACAAAGAAGAATACAAAAATAATCTTACAGAGGAAATAAGGTGGGATAGAAAGAGACTATAAAGAAGGCTTAATCAAAATGTATGTTCAGGTGAGAGAAACAGAAATTCGATCTTAAATTAAGAGGGTTCCCAGTATTACAAAACAAAAGACTGTTCCAACCCACGTAGACATATTATTTCGAACTATTATTACGTTGAATTACCTTACAGACATTCCGGAAGAATAGCACGTAAGACATGCTGCGACTGCGATAACGCCACAAACAACAGCTACAACTTGAATTGGTTCCGCACTGGGACCTAGTAGTAAAATAGAAAATGTAGCAACTATATTAAAGGGTGACGATGATGTTAATAATAAGAGAAGTAGTAATGATGTTGATGGGGATGATAATGATAATAATAATACATTATCAGTGATGATAATGGTAATATAATAATAATGTCAATAACAGTAATTAACAATATTAAATACAAACCAAATGAATTAATATTCATTATCACCCCAACATTAGCAGGTGCATTGGCAGGTGCCCATTTAATACACCAGGGACCCATTTCACAAAGCCTTCTTTCAATGACAAATGACAAAAATTTGTGACAAATCTGCTAATAGCCAATCAGAAGCAAGGATTTCACTAGCTTATAACAAAAACTGTCATTTGTCACTGATGACAAGTTTTGTAAAATGGGGCACGGGGGGGAGTGGGGAATGTGGGATGTTTTGTTCTCCAAGGAACTAAAGAGCGGAGCAAGGATGGAACCCGGGACCTCTCGAAGTAGAGAACCGTCATTAATAATATATCCCGATATTCAAATTAATTTCTTTTATATCTTTCACAAAATTTGCCTCAAAATAGCATGAAGATTGAATCATGAAAAGGACTGTTTCGATTTTTTTACGTTAAACCAAATGGCACCTGTACCATTCTAATGACGTGTACATAAAATTGAAATGATTATCTGATTTGATTTGATTTGATCATTTATTTTACGAAAAATTAAAGTCACACAGATACAACAAATAGATATATGTTCAATAAAGATGTACAAACACGTTTCGTTAAACAAACAAGTAATGCATAATGATAATCAACGTTAGTCCCATCAACATAGTTACTCGACATTCAGACATATCTACATTTTACAATTGACATTGATATTTACAATGTACATTTAAAAAAAAATGGTACAAATTTAGTCAGAATTTGATTCACTTTTGTCGAAATGGAAATTTACTTTGGAGGACTAAACGGTCCTTTTTTGTTAATGACAATCTTCACACTTAACCGAAAACATGAATATTCAAAGTACTTTACTCGCATGTTCCTAATAATATCAATGTTTGAATTACGTCTACTGGAACTGATATGTATCAGCCGTTATTGTGCAAAAAGCCGTTATATGAAAACATACCTGACGTTTCGTCTGAAGTTTCGTCTGAAATGGACAGATAAATGATTGTATGTGATGATAGTCAATCTGTTACTTGAATAAATAAAACACCTGTTAAAGACAGGTTGAAAACTTTGACATATTTTTTTAAAAACATTCTGATTCAGTAACAGATAAAGGGAATTTAAAAACTATATTATACAGATAACATTATCGTAATTCTTTTTTACCCTGTGTTATTGTAAGTAATGATATACCATGATAATCAGCAATACATATAAAAATAAAATAGAGTTTCAAAATTCTGGTTATATTTTTAATTCATATATATAACATATAATTTATCGAAATTGCATTGAAAACAATTTCTAAAGGAGTGCTCTCAATTTGTTCATGTTCTATTACATATAAAGTCTTACATTTCGAAGAAGATCATGTTTATTTTTGGAACTTTACCTTCTAATGATGATGATGATGATATTAAGAATAATAATATTAATAATAATAATAAAAATAACAATAATTATAGTAAAAATAAAACTTGCCTTTATACACTTGGAAGTAGTATTTTCCACCGCATGTCTGCAATACATTTTCCTGCGTTTCATTGCATGGAATACCGCATCTAGGATCACAAACCTGTTCAGCTCTACCACAGGTGAATTTTCCACAGGAACACCAATATCCATTGAACAAAGCTGCGTAGGAATGGCTTCCGTTTTTACATTGTTCTGTACATTGATCAATATCGTTGACAGATGAATTTATTTCCGGCACAAAACAAGAGAGGTTATAACATCCATAGTATGTCATATCTGGAAAGAAAAAAAAGTTTGAGAGTTTTAACATTTTGAGTAACATACACCTGTAGTAAAGTACATTATTTCTCTTAATCGGGATGATAACTCAATGCACATCAACGACCCGGAGGGGAAGGAATACTCCAGTATAAAAATTGATGTTTTTCTTTGTTTTCTTTCTTCGCGAAGCCTTACAGAATCATTTGGTTGGGGTGGGCGACTCAAACAACCAAGTCCAAAAACAACTTTAACTCATCCTGAATTCAGGAATACGATCTATTAACAAAAACGTGTTACTCGATGTTTATAACACACGTACATGTTAATTTTGGGTAAAAAACAGAAAAAAAATGAATGTAAAAAGATAAATAAAAAAGATCTTTAATTCCTTACATTGAGATGTTCGGATAACACCAGTTTTGTTACAGACAAAGTTGTCTGCTGTTCCATCTGTTCCATCTGAAGCCGAGACAAACAGTGGCAGCAGCAGCCACAAGAAGACATCACTAACCCATCGATTGGAGATTGCCATGTCACAAACGACGTTTTTGCGCCTTTGATTCTTCAAAGACTAAAGAAAGTCAAAAATATATGTTACTTATCTCCTTGAAAATCACATTCAATACCAATTCCTTATGAGGAAACCTTGCCGCGATAAGCACTCTGTTGGTATTTCATGCCGCTGATGCTCCTTCCTCGCGATTGCCGATTTAGATGTTTTGGCTATGAATAAGGAAGTGATCAGTGATTACGACACCCACTTCATCGAGCGTACGTTTATTTTGATGAACGTTGTCACGTGAACAGGTGAACAGCGCCCTATTTATCACGTGATCCGGATCACAATGAATAAAGGCAGGGGAAGAATATCCATGATAACAATTAGGCATGATTCTGTCTTCATGGTTTTAATGGTCGGCAATTATTATTAAGAAAATGAAACTAAATTTCCATTGTTCAAAGATAGAAACCAAACAAAAGATAAATGGTCTATGTAAAGTTCAATCAAACTTTCTCGTCCTATATATGAAATGACTATATTTTCCATTAAATTGTTATCACTTTTTGAATATGATTGGTGTAGATACTCCTGCATCCCTTCCTTGTTTTTCACATGGAGACAAAGACAAACGTTGGCAAAATGCTTTACAAAAATTGTAGTTATCGGGACGTTGGAAGTATAAAAAAGATGATCACAAAGACTTTTTACGAATCAATCAAATTTCAAGCAATTTCAAAAGACTAGTCCATCACCTATGGAAATGTGCAAACATTACAAAGGCATATTATGTAAACCTTATGCGATTTCTCGTATAGATATATAGTGCTTTAAAAAAGTGTACCAAACTTTGGCATAATCCCATTTAAACGCTCTAATCTGTGTGACTTTAAATGATATTCCATCTTAATGAGTGACTAATATTCTGTTTAATGACACCTTATTCATAAGTCTCCCCAACGACTGAGTAGCAGCCTTGTCAAGAAGACATGACGCATTATGATTCACTCCGAAAACAATTGCTGACATATTCGCATTGATTTGGGGTATTAGAATAGAAAATGTGATAATGTCAACTCAAACTCAAGGAATGGCTCATTTACATGCAACATTTATGATATTCTCTTTGTTTTCATTTCATAATTTGGCTTCTTCCTCCCCCTTGTTTAAGGTAGGCCTTGTCATTGAGTCATTAAAATGGACAAACATTACTTTCATGGATGCTATCTACCTATCTTATTCATAAAAAATTCTACTGTCAATATCTGTGGTAGTTATCATCATGACTTTCTTTCTTGCATTTACTGATTCTTTGAGGCTAGTTCCAAGTTTTCAGGTGCTATTCGAAACAAATACCTTATGCACAATACATTATACACCTTAAGCATGTGAAATTGTGCAATCCGTTAAGAAGTGAGATTGTTAATATCATGAGACAAGAAGTTAGAAGGCTGTTCAATATAATTCAAGCTTATCATGTAGATTAAAACAAGGCCGTGTGAAAGCCTAAATACATTGGATCACTTTAAAAAATGCCATGATTTTGATAAATTTGTTATTAATTTATATGAGAGAAGATGATTTTTTTAAACATAAACACAATACTAAATAGATTTTTTTTATAGCAAGGTATTTTCCATTTCGTAATTCTTTTTTAAACAATGGTAAACAGTTTCGCATTTTGCTGAATAATTTCATGTATTACCGCCATCGTAATATACAATTTAGAGCAACTATCACTATGCATCGAACTCAAACAGTTATTAAAAAAATATATAATATGTGACCTTATTTCTTATACTATTACAGGAAAGCCACAACTCCGAATTTGACCATAGTACATTTGAATAAGGAGACAAACAAAATATGCGTAATTGTTTCTTGACTTTTATTACAAAATGTACATCGCTGGTTTATTTATTTATTTGTAGCTTTATGTTGACAAGGTAGCATTGTCAGTTCAAAATTGCTTTTCATAATGGCCTTGTTGGCCTAGATTATTATTTATGCAAAATGATTAAAGAGTGGTATTGTAGAAAATTAATCGCTAAGTTATATATCTACCAAACAGTAACTTTAAGGCAAACGAAAAATTAGGTACTAATATTGAAGGCTAATTCAAAGACTTTCGTTATCTAATAATTATTTGAATTTTAACAAGGTGTCTTTCATGTATTCCTATTAATTACCTTGAACTGAAACCATTTCGTGCATACATCAACAGCTGATTGAAATAATCTCCAGAAAGTCAAGTTCACAAATTATGTAAGATATATATTTCCAAGCATGACATTAAGTATCATGTAAAGAAATATTAAAATTTCTTTTTCTCACGTCATTTTCCTTTCAAATGCCCCTTAAACCAAGCTGAAAACCCGGTAAAATTGACCAACATGAAGGTAATTACATACCCAACGTGGGTAATATGTTTGCCAATTGCACTTAATACAAATTGTACAAAAATCGCAAAAATAGCTCACGTTTGGATACATACATAGGTACCCTCATGTCCGGCAAATTTCTATCTATTATATTTGACAGTGAGACTGAAAGATCACTCTTTTTATCAAGTTTATAGGACATCAGTTTTGAGAAGTACCTATCGTCGACTAGGTCTTTTAAAAGCTTGAATGAAGTCACTACTATATAGCCCTGGGATATTTCTTTGGTAGGTTTAATGAAAGGCACTTCAAAACATTTAAAGTATCAGTTTTCAGTAGTCTGATCATTGTTGAAGAAATAATTCTAGCTTTATTATTACTAGTTTTCTTGTGTACATTTATACTGTTAGGTCTGATTACATACCTTTCCTAGTTTTGTGAGGAATGCATTTAATTTTGTTTATATGTTTTGCCAGGGTTCGTCCATATGGTGTCCAGAAGCGGGGACGAATCGATGGTACCTAACAATAACAATTGTCCTCTTTACGCGTTTCCATTGTCTGTGCAATCGATCAATGTTCATGTTGTCGGTTATAAGGTGTATAGTTATAGGTCCTTCTGTGAATAGTGCATGCTGGAAATATTTAAGAAACTGTCAGCTCATCTTCCTAAATTGGGAAGAGCATTTTTTAAAGTTTGTCCCCCCCCCCAAATTGTTTAAAACAAATTAGTCACAATAACACAATGCTTACGGCACTCCCAGTTCCCCATTGTTGTCATGGGTACAGAGTGGCAAATGTAGAATTCTTGTAAAATTACATGAGAACCGTTTACAGGGGCTCATAGCTATGATATATAGATAGATAGATAGATAGATGGTATTTATTGATTCATTTCCATGTACCACAGTAACAAGTAACTGAATTGCACATGAATAAATTGATGGAAAAGACAAGTATCTATTTCAGGAGATATCACACTACAATCTACATAATTATGAAGAGCGTGTACATGTATACTATATACCATTAGTCTTATACAATATTATAATTTAAAAGTTTAGTTAAAAAAGAAAGAGAGATGAAAAGATTCAGAGAGATGGGAAAACAGGAGAGAGAGAGAGAGGGGGGAGAGAGAGGGGGAGAGAGAGGGGAGAGAGAGAGAGAGAGGGGGGGGGGGAGAAAGTGAAGAGGGACAGATAGAAAGAGGGTGAAAGGGCCCTTAACAACGATTATGTACATACTGATAAAATACAAAGATACATTGCAAAAAAAAAATATTAAAAGGTGAACAGTAGAAATATATAAATATGCATCGTATACTTCATATCATAACAAATACATTGAATAACTGTGTAATATATCAGACTTCAGATTTATAAATTAATTATATACTAAGGAATATAAAAATGTAATGAAAATTGACAATTTAATTTGTTTCAAATTATAATACAATCATAGAAAACTGTTGTTATACAAACGGATCAAATCCGGGATTGGGCTATTCTGCATACGTTTAGTTTTGCACCTGGGTTCAGGGATCTTCTTAGTCCTTCGCAATGTTCTATTGTGTACTCTTTGGGGAAAAATTGTTTGAATTGTTCT
Organism: Mesocentrotus franciscanus; assembly: GCA_037976565.1. NCBI lineage: Eukaryota > Metazoa > Echinodermata > Echinoidea > Camarodonta > Strongylocentrotidae > Mesocentrotus > Mesocentrotus franciscanus. The sequence continues at coordinate 29,591,083 of CP137678.1, read as the reverse complement.
GTGCATGATAAAGTTCCTTAAAGAAGGTAACACATAGGTCATATCGTCGACTTTCCAATGTTGGTAATTTCGATTTAGTAAGAGCGGTTGCATAACAGTACTATGGTAATCCTTTCTGAAGATAATCCTCAAAGCACGTTTTTGTAATCTTTCTAGGCGTTGTCTTTGTGCACCAGTGAGGTCTCCGCTCCAAACTGGAGTTGCACATTCAAGGATTGGGCGAATATAGCCAATGAAAATAGTATAGATCTTCATGTGAAAGGCCGAACTTCCCAAAGAACGGAGCATATATAGTTTTGCATTCGCTCTCTTTTCAATATCTCTGACATGGGCTTCCCACTTCAAATCATGTCCATCCTATAGCCTATTATGTAAACTTAATTGCTCAAACAATTCAACTTAAGTTCGTGATTTATGCAAACGGTAATAAAATTATCAAACATATTTTCACAAGAAAATAAACTAAGATCAACGTTTTGAAAATGAATCGGGTACAAGGTAACCATTCTCCTCGGCATATCCAACGCACGATGACGTTTCTATTGGAATACGGCCGGTGCAAGTGTGACGAGTCCAACTTCTCCCTACTCCCAGATTTTCACAGGACAAGAATTGGCCAGCAGATGAATCAAGAGTCACACCATCAGCACGAGATGCATGTGAAACTATGTATCCACAAGGGCCTCCCCTTGCCATGACTGCAGGAGGGTCACCTTTAGCCGGGCTCTCCTGCGTCCTATACAGGACAGCAACCGCTGGATTGTCTGTTGACATGGCTTGACCGCTCGATGTCGAACGGCGGGAGGGAAACACCAAGGTGCGTTGATATAGGCCTACGTGGGCAGTGACATCGACTGCTCCCTGCTCGCTGCTCGTCCTCAGCAACCGATGAACTAGAACGACTGCGAGAATGATAACGATGCAAACGACCACGGGAACGAACAGAGGAATAGCAAAATGCACTTCACCTGTATATAAATACAATGTCATTAAGAATAAGAAAGAGGACAAGTAGAAGAAAAAGTAGGACAAGAAGTATAAGAAGGAGGAAATAGAAAAGAAGGAGGAGGAGGAGGATGAGAAGAAGAGGAAGAAGAAGAAGAAGAGGAGAAGGAAAATAGGCATTTTGTGTATGAAAAACCGTTGCGCATCAATTATTAATGTACCCCTCTTGCTCACTTCAAAAAACATTTATGAATAGAATATACACAGGACAAGTCAAGTCTCTTGGCACGTACATGAGCAGCAGAATGCCCCAATCCTTTCACGCTTAGTTTGGTTGTACGATTATGACACTTGTTCCTGCCACGATAGCTCTATGCCAATTTCGTACACTAACCGAATTTCAATCCTCGACCTAAAAATGAACCGTACCCTAACCTAAGTCATAAATCTTCTAGCCAAATATATTTTTTACCAAAGGACATTAGTGCCATGGCGGGACTCGAACCGCGAACCATGTGATCCACAGTCCGGTGACATATCCACTAGACCACACACCTTCTTCTTCTTCTTCTTCTCCTTCTTCGCCTTTTCCCCTTCATCTTCAAAATAATAACCCCCCCCCCCAACATTTTTGGAAACTCAAGTTGGATCGCTAAAAGCTCTTTTTTCACGGCATAATCATAGGTTTGATTATTATCATTAGAAAATGTGTTTATTCCTCTTTAAAATGATACCAAACTCTTTTCGATTTTGCAGCTATGAAGTAAGCATTCACTAGTACATCGATCAGGCGCGGATCCAGGGGGGGGGGGAGGGCGGCGAGCGGGCCTTGGCCCCCTTGGCAAAAAAAGAAAGATGGTGACTAGGAATTTATCTTTTTTTTTTAGTGCTCATGATCGACACATCTGGCAAGATTCGTTGTTGTTTGGTCATCAATGTTCTGAAGCATCATGCATAAGGGTAAACAACTGCTGAAAAGACAGGGGCAATGGGCAATTCGAATGCACATCCGAACAAAAGAGCAGCCCATTTTGCTTTTTTTTCACTTTCAACCTTGCTCCTTATTTTGAACTGCTGGACATTCCATGATTTGAAAATCAAAAGAAATTGGGTATCACTTTAAAAAGGAGTAAACTTACATTCTAATGATACTAAACATATTGATGATTATGCCATGGCAAGAGAGAGATATGATCGAAAATACCCTTTTCTGAGGTTTATTAAGACCACAACCCATCAGACCGACAACTTTCATAAAAAGTAAACCAGACAGACACTGTCGCTCTCTTTGTTTGTCCGTCTTTTCACTGCATTACAAGAAATATAAATATATATGCTTTTCTCGAACTAAAAATGTCATGCTAAATAGCTCATAATAATGTATCCTGCATCACTGCAGGATGTGAGACTATGATAAGGCGCGAATCCTCTTCGCAAACATAAATATTTAGAAGACTGAACAATTGCAGAGTTCAATGTCTCTTGTTTTGCTTTCATTTTTACGAATGCATAGAAAGAGACTTGAAAATTAATGTGTAAGGATAAAAATCCACAGCCTTAAAAAAAGGAACAGAGTACTTAATAAATACTTTTTCTGGTCTCGGTCACGAATTGTTGTTGATCTGCACCTAACAATGAAATGAAAAATAAATTGAAAAAAATATATTTAAAAAAAAACAATGAAAACAAAATCTGAAGGTCAAACTGTATATAGCCCCGTCATTGCACATCATCTTTGTTTTTACTTCTCATTCCTTTAGCACAGACATGGCAAACTCAATTACCAATATTTTGATCAATCAAAACATAAAATGGGTAAGAAATATCAATTTCTGTTCTATTATAATCTTAAAAGAATGTATGGGTGTTCATCATTTGGTTAATGTTTAATTATAAAATAATATGTTTTCTGAGATCAATATCTGGTATTTTGCTTCCAGTTTTATGAATGCATAGAAAGAGACCTGAAATTGATGTTCAGGATAAAAATTCACATCCTTAAAAAAAGGGGAATACTTTATACGTGCCTGGTCTGGTCTCGGTCTCGATTTGTTGATCTGCATCTAAAAAAGAAATTAAAAGCAATGTATATACATTGAAGATATTATAATAATTTCATGAAATAATTATGACACAATGAAAAACTCTACAGGCCTTACTGCATATAGACGGTAGACCTTCATTGCACAATATCTCTACCTTTAGTTCTCATTCCTTAAAGATAAAGTTGAGTTCTGGTCATGCGATTGCATCGTGACAGAAACGGTGTGGAATCGTTCAGAAAAAAGTTGATCATGTAGCATATAAGTATTGGTGTGTACTGCAAGGTTCTGGAATCATCAAAATGATAAGAAATTTGGCCCAGTCTTGATAAGTAACAAACACTGTACACAGAAGATGAATATCACTATATGGGACTACAAAAACATGAAGCATAAAAATGTGGTCCTCATTTTTAAAATGTTACATGTCATATTAAGCATATGAAGGCATTTGAAGGGCCATGCTTTTCAGGGAACATTTTTTCTCTGATGTTCTTCCACACTTGCATAATAACAATGAAAACGCTCACAAATTATTTTCACCTCTCCCCAGAACTCAACCTTCTCTTTAAGCACAAACATGGCACACTCAATTACCAATATTATATTCAATCAATAGTAGCATAAACAAACAAACATCCCCACACACAAATCCACATCCACACACTCACAATCAGACCCCTCCCCACACACACCACACACACGCACGATCCCACACACACCTTTGTAAACCTGAATAAATCCGATGCCTCCGCATGTCCTCAGTGTATCATCTCCGGTATTTGGGCATGGGAACCCACACGAACTCTCGCACACTTTGCTGGTTCTGTTACAAGTTAACAACCCACAATGACATCGGTTTCCATCAGATATTCCGGCAAATCCATGATTTTCATTTTTACATGCTTGGGTACACTCGTCGAACATGTTATGGATAGTGAGGTTCATCTTCGTGCCGAAGCAAGTGTAGTTGTAGCATCCAACGTATTCCATATCTGAGAAAAGAATAAATAAATTATAAAGAGAAGAATTAAAAAAATTATTTTAAAATAAAATTGAACTTTCATATTTCATCATTACTTTTCCTTCTCAGGGAAATAAACCCTCAACTATAATGAGCATTCACTGTAAAAAGGGAGTGTTTTCCTAGGCCTTAACGTTTCGCCGTGATGATCATTATTTAGCCATTATTGTACTCATTTCTATTGGAATGCATGATCCCATTTGTTGATGTATATACATATATAAAACGGAAAAACAAACAAAAATAATTTGAAGAAGACAAGAGTTATGCTTTAAATCCAACATTTTTTGGGGGGATACGGTGACCTAAATTTTCGACGCGCATTACGTCGAAAATTCATGACCTGATAAAAACTGTTAGATTTAAAGCATGAATCTTCTCTTTATCATCATTTTCTTGCGTCATCTTACGCCAACACCGGGACTAAATATCGGATATATATATGTATACAAATTGGATAGATTCGATAGAATTGAATGAGCCAGCAAGACCAACTCTACAGAACAAGTCCGAATCTAACAGGCAAGTACACAAAAAACAAAGAAATAAACCCCAAGGCCCGTATTCGATCCTCTGATTTAATTAAAGCCAAATCTTGGGCAGTTGGGCTTAAAGTGCGGGTTCAAAGAAAATCACAAATATGGCAAATAACATATTACTAGAAACTGGTAAGCTAATAGATGGCCATCGTACAAGTTATAGGTCAACTACAAATCGGATGATTTATAAAAATACAAATAAAACCACCTCCATAGCATCTGGGATATGCGAGAGATTCGCCAGAAAAATAACGATGTTTTAATGCCGTCACAATATGAACCAATCCTGCCCAAGCAGACGACATCCCATAAAGAATGAACATAATTGCAATGCTATTATTTCTCAAATTATAATGAGTTTAGTGTATATAAATGTGATGGAATTTTACACCATTCAAAAGGGATATGACCCGATTCTGATAACTAAATTCTTTTGTTTGTAAATACACAGGATAGGGGTTAATGAACAATCAAAGAAACCACACTTTCAAATTTAAAACCCCCCGGAATGATAGCATGGACGCATTTGTTCCCTCTTGAAACGCCGAACATACCGCGGTGTATGCAGCTGAAAATACAATGGCGTCTTATTTTGTTTACAAGCGACGGATTCCTTTATTTTTTATCGCTGCATTTTTCATCAAAATAATACCATGCGCGGGGTTTAGAGTGAGGCAATAGATTAAACATTTAGCCTGACGGTAGTGAAGTAAGAGAAATAACTGAAGAGAAGATGACGAAACAGGCACTGAAAATGTGTGAGATGTCATGGGACATCGTCTGCTTGTGCAAATCATGTTCAACATGTGACGTCACACATCTCAGCAGCGATCGGAGAGCATTTCAGGTGCTATGCCGGGGCTGTATTTAAGAGTTTTGTAATTCATAATAATCATTACTTCGAATGTTTCCGAGCATGGAATTTTGATAACCTTGTCATATCAAAGTGTTACCTTTGCAATAATGACAATAAAGTTAGTTTTTAAAATCAATGAACTTGATCTTTAACATTACATTTAACAAACACTTAGACCTCAGACTAGCATTCCTTTGTTGAACCCGATTTCAAACGAAAGCTTGAAACCCAGCGTCGAGCTTAGATTGTAATAAAATACGGGACCAACAGTAATCGAAAAATTGATAAGGAAACAGTTATTCTGTACTTTCCTTATAGTCATTTCTTACAAAATCACAAATTACATTAATTGAAAAACCTACGTTCGGATGTGCGATCAGCACCAATTTCATTACAGGCTTGATGGTGTACTGTTCCTGACCCCTTTGATGGCATGATGAAAAACATCACAAGCGAAAAGACGAAATCCATTCTTCTCACATTCATTGTCGATTCACTTAACCCCTCACTGATGCTGACGTTTGTTATTGCAGAATTAAGTTTCAGTTGGTGAAGGCTTTTTGGTGTCGCAAGAAAATTTGGCTGGATAAGTTCGAAGTTAAAATAGAGCGAACTAAAACCTTGTCTTAATCGCTTCTGGTCCAGGATAGTGATTCAGCAGAAATTGTCAAGAGATGACTTTTTAAAGTATCCACAACCTTTTGAAAAATATAATAATGTTTATAGACTTAGGTTTATAATCTGTTAATAGACTCTGCCGACTTGGATAATAAAGGACCTGTGGTTTTACAAAGAAAGTGAAACCTAATAAAATAATAAACATTACGTTGGTGAAATAATCGTTATTAATACGTTTTGTTTACATCAGTATAATGGAAAATAATACAGTGGCTTTACAAAGAAAGTGAAACCTATTGAAATGGTGAAAATTACCTCGGTGTAATAAACATTATCAATACTTTTTGTTTAAATCATTATTGTTCCTCTTATAACATGCGAAAGTACGAATGAGCATAGGACTCTTTCTTTGGGGGACATGCGAACTGGGAATCCAATCTGAACAATGATTTTTTTATTTTATGTGACACTGGGAGTAATACAGAGACATTACAAAAGAAATTGTCACGTACTAATGAAATTATATATATTATACGATCTTGTCTTTCGAAAATGAAAAACAAATAATAGCAGCTGAATTCAGTAATTGCACCTATTTATTATTCAATCATTGTCTCATTCACTTCCCTATTGGGTTTTCTTTATTTTCTCTATTTTATATCTCAGATCTCTCTCTCTCTCTCTCTCTCTATTTGTCTCAGTGTCTCTTCCCTTTCTTAACTCATTTCCTTGATCCCCTCTCTCACTCTCTCTTCCTCTCTCTCACATTTTTAGTGGAAAAAAACTTTGTTACATTTACATTGTACATGTACCGCATATGGCAATTATAACTGACAGGGGCGGTGGAGCGTCTTCCAAAATGGGGGAAGGGGTGACACCAACAAAAATGACATTTTCTGGGGACGCGTCTACGAAGGAAAACCTCAAAGCGAAAATATACAAATTTAAGACGTTGGTATTTACCCCTAGATTGTGATTAATATCTCACTATTTCTATATCTACACGATCAAAGATATTTTTTAAACATCATGCTTTGCAGTTTGGTTTGATGGTTTGAATATTCGTTTAAGAGAGGAAGCGAAGCGAGCGAGCTAAAACAATACAGATTGTTAGGTCTTATTGCGACCAATTAGGTCTTATAAAGAGGAGAAAAAAGTTCCTGGTCGGATTTAATGCACAATGTCAATGTCAATTCAATTTTCTTTTTTTTTCTTTCCGTTTCCCAACAAAACATTACAAATCAATTATATTCATCTACACAAAAATAAGGAATATAATATATGTCACCATGAAAGACTGAAAAGACCTTTAATAAGTTACATCATGACATCAACTATAAATGCGATTGAGTGTAGCAAGCGAGTTTGGGAGAAATTCGAGAAAACAATGTTCTCAGTCACTTTAATTAGGGGCGCAAGTTATGAAGAAAAAAAGGGGGCACTTATCAGAAGGGAAAAGGACACTTATTAGACAAGAAAAGGATCACGTGTCAAAGTAAAAATGGCAATTGTCAGAGTTAAAAAGGGGCACTTCTCGTACCTGAAAAGGTTTGCATTTATAAGGCTCACTTATTACAATGGAAAAGGGGCACTAATCAGAGGTGAAAAGGGGCGCATTTACAGACTGTGATGGATAAGAGTACTTATATGCGTGAATAAAGGGCACTTAATACAAAGGAAAATGTGCACTTGTCACAATAAAATAGGCACCTCTTGAAAAGGGGCAATTATCAGGTTGAAGGGGGAGCGGCACTTCTTGTAACTGAAAAGGGGCACTTACCTGAGATGAATAGGGCATTTATTACGAAGGAAAATGGACACTTGTCAAAGGAAAAGGGGCACCACTCAGATTGGAATAGGGGCAATTATCCTAGTCGAAAGGGACATTTATCTGAGGTGGTTAGGGGCACTTATACAATTTCAGAATTGGCACCTATTAGAAAAAAAGGGACACTATAATCTCAATTAAAAAGGGGAGGGGGCACTGAGCCCCCTGCCTCCCTCCGGGCGCGCCGCCTTTCGTCACAGGCATCAGCAATATTAGTCAATGGGCTAAAAATTGAAATGGCCACCACCCGTAAGACACAATCTTAAAGGTAAAGACCATTTTTGGAAACGCTTCTCTCTCACAAAAATGAAATGGAAGCTCTCAATCATGTGAAAGAATATGTTTTGACTAATACGTGATGATACAAATTTTGCCGGGAAAGTCGGGAAACCGCCTACTAATTGATATATTTGGTAAATTATTATATCTATTGGGACCAAATAGATATCGCGCACGTGGTCGCGTAGTCCCATATACATCTTTCTGTGTACAGTGCTTGTAACTTTACCAAGACTGGGCCAAATTTCTTATCATTTTGATGATTCCAGAACCTTGCAGTACACACCAATATTTATATGCTAGATGATCAACCTTTTCTGATCGATTCCACAACGTTTCTTTCACAATGCAATCGCATGACCAGAACTGGTCTATATCTTTAAATTAAGTTTTTTTTTATAGAACATTATTTAGAACAGTAGATTGTCATGTATTTGTAATTTAGAAAGTTTAAAACACATTTTAAGCTTGTCTATGTGATGTACTCAAAGGTTTTCATTTGATCACAACCCAAATGCTATAGTCAGTATACATTGTGTTGGGCATGTTTGAAAATCGCTATTAATGCTATTGAAACAGCGAGAATAAACTTTATATTTTTGTAAAAAAAACAAACAAATATCAATAAAAACAAAACAAACGAAACTAATGAAAAAAAATGTTTGCATTAATGTAAATTATGAATTTTCTGTTCGCTAGTACCTTCAGGTATCATAATTTGTCTGTTTTTCCTTCTTCTTTTGTGTGTGTGTGTGCGCGCGCGCGCGTGTGTGTGTGTGTGTATCTTGCTGTCAGCATGAATGCTAGGACCCTCATGTGTCATAATTTTGTCTGTTTGCCATAATTTCGGTGACGGACTTGACCACTGGGCAGTGACCATGGTAACAAATCAAGAAATATTGGAATTTTAGAAAATACTATAATTGTTTTTCAACAACAAGAAGCAAATGGTAAGCATGTAATAATACATGTATTAGCTGCCTTTTTGATTAAGTTACAAATGTGAGTCATTTGAAGGAAAGTCATGTTTAATTTATTTTTAAATGGCCGTTGCCATGGAAACAGAAATGTAAATGAAGATGATATCTATGACCCCCCCCCCAAAAAAAAAAAATGAAACTAATCAATACAATTGTAAAACAAGCAGAATAACCAAAAATGTCAAATAATACATGTTGATGTTATCTAGTACCCTCAGCAATCAGAATCTGCTCATTTTGCCGTAAATTAAATTGTTGGTGGATGTGACCCAGTGGCGGATCCAGGGGCCCGGGCCCCGGCCCTCCCTAGAAAAAAACAGGTAAAAACACCCTTTTTTGAAAAAAAGAAGTTGGGCCCTCCTGGCGCCCAATGGGGGGTGGTGGAAAAAATTACCCTTCCCGGAGAGAAATTTTTTTCCAAATTTTTTTGTTTTTGCTCACTACCCCCCCCTCCACTAAGCGAAAAATCGACCGGCACGATTTTCAAATTTTCGCACGAAGTGGGCCCCTTTTTAGGCCCCCTCCCTTGCCGCCGGTTGGATCCGCCCCTGATGTGACCATCATGGGCTTTATGGCCGTTACCGATGTGAATATATTAAGGAATACCACATAGCCTATTTGTAATTGAACAAAAAAACATAAACGGTTACATAAAATGTTATAAACTTTGTTTTTTTAAAGTTATTGATGAAGGAATAGATTTTTTCTAGGGATAAATAGGAATAAACTAGGGAGGATGCAAAACACTAAATAAATTTGAAAGAATGTCAACAATTATATTCATGATACATGTACTTTAATTGTTGACCAAATATATATTATCTGATAAAGGCCTTTTAATTGATATGATTTGTATTATGAGTTTAATAATACAGCTGTTTAATATATTTTCTGAAAGTCTAATGTTCTTGATCCGTTACCATGGGAACAGCCATAGTGGTCAAACCCACCTCCCACTTTAGGGCAATCTAGCACATTCTGATAGCTAAGGGTCCTAACTTACATACAAACTTCAATTAAGATTGTGTATAAGGGGTGGGAGCCAATGCAATGTTTGTTCCATTGACTATAAAAACTGCTAACACTTGTGAAAATTGCCATAGGCAGGATCTGCTGCAGATCACCTAATAATACTATTTATAATACTACTAATAATAAAAATAATAATAATAAGGGAGAGGAGACAATGAGAGATGATAAAGGGAGGGGGAAAGGGGAGAGCAGAAAGATGAACAATCTAGATGTTATTAGAGAGAGAGAGGTTGAAAGGAGACGGAGAGACAGCGAGAGGGAGAGAATGAGAGAGAAAAACAAAATTCTACTACTATGTTGCTGTAAGTGCTCTAGCCGACCTTTCAAGCTTTAAACGCCTACAATAACCAATCCTTACAAATTATAGTACTATCATTATTACATATATTACCAAGAGTAATACAAGCAACTACAACAAATCCTTGAAAGTTGAGCACTTTGAAAGATTTTTTTCTGGGTCGCGTGTGTACATTTACAGCAATATATTTGACTGGGGGAGTAACCATTTTAAACAAATCTTATAAGCTTTGGGGTACATGAAGTTGCCCGTATCAGGACAATTACCCCCTGGACAGTCACCCCGGAAAACTACCCCATGGACAATTACCCCCCATCCTGAAAATTACCTCCTGTTCATTAAAGGAGAAGTCCAGGGGGTAACTCTCCTAGAACCGAAGTTGCCTATTGACAACATCGTAACTGATAGGCCTACATATGACTATACTTTTGCCCCTAAAGTTACAATATTTCTTTTTTCAGACCTCTTTTCATGAAATAAATTATCCTAATATTCCTGATTGATAAATTGTGTATATTGATCTATTATGTTCTGATGAGATTATAGACCTGACTTTATGGATCAAAATGAAACTATATATCTAAATACACACACATATTGTACAGGCCTATATTGTAGATATTAACTACTTTAGAAATAAAATTGTCACTGTATTTTTGTTGTTGTGATGGAGTGTGTGTGTGTTGTGTACGATATGAGTTGTTTATGAAAAAATCAAACAGATCACCTCGAACGAGGTTGGCATTTATTTTGTTTTTCTTCTCGGGCATCTGCCGGTTTCTTCATGTCATGCAGCCCCGGCTGCCGCCACGCCCTAGCAGGCATATCATACTCGGACTTGACTTTATTGATCAAAATGAAACTTTTCGCATTTTGTGCAAATTAAGAGGTAAGACCTTCAGGTCCCCCAAAAAATATTCCAACTTAATGGGCAACAAGTACAGACCTATATATATATATATATATATATATATATATATATATATATATATATATACACATGTATAGGCCAATATTGTAGATATTAACTATTTTAGAAATAAAAATGTCACTGTATTTTTGTTGTTGTGAGTATGTGTGTGAGTTGTTTATAAAAAAAAATTCAAACAGATCATCTCGAACTAGGCTAGCATTTCATTAGGGGTGCTGGGGATCTGCTTCATGTCAGCCCCTGCCCCCGCCCTAGCCGGCATATCAGGTTATCCGAGGTTAGCCCCGCCCCCCCCCCCCTTGAAGCTCCATACGTACCTCCTTAATTGGCCTTGTAAGCGGAGGGCCAAAGTCAGAAAAGAGAGGTTTGCCTGCCACTACCGCATAAACTAAGCACACCTTGTTTATTCGTAATACACAATATTTCAGAGGTGTTTTTTTTTTAATTTGTTGCGAACAATCCTAAATCGGAGGGGGCGTCCAAAAAAGCGGCCCTTTTGACGAAAAATAGTATTTTGTAAATTATATGTTAAGGGAACCTTGAACCACCATGAGTTTGGTATCATATGAAAGAGAATTAAATTATCTAAATTTTGATACCAATTTCAACGAAATTGGGATTAATTAACATCGCAAATTTAGGTAAAAACATGATTTTTGTGATTTTTTCCAAATATTGAATTTTAGCAATAATCGTTATTTTCCATATATCAAAATCGGAGAAATGAATTTTTTTGTAACTTTCCAGGAATTTGCCCATATACAAGGATAATATTCTGTCAAAAGGAAAGGTTTATATCTCTTTTCAATAAAAAGTTATAGCAACCCAAAGTTATTGATTCGATTTCCACAAAAACAACATTTTTGCCCACATGTGTATTAACTGCATGCATATACGTGTATTAGTGTATTGATGACCTGTTTGGTGTGTTTACATCGGGTTTTAAAGATAACTTTTGAGTAAAACCTCTAATCACCATGGATTTGGTGTCAAAAGATGGATAATTAAAATACCTTCAAGTTGATATCAATTTCATTGAGTTATGTAGTGTGTGAAATAGAAATTTTGAGCCAAAAGGTGCTTTTTGTAGATAATTTTCCCTCTAATTTTGGCCAGTATCTCGGTATATTTACTGGACAACAGTGATTGGACATTTAGTAGTGCAGAAAGTTCAAGGGATTTGGACTGATGACTGCAATTGATGAGTACTTCTTCTGTCCTCTGGGGTGTCAGGAAATGTGGGCATTTGCATTTGCCCCCCACCCCGCCCCTTTTGTCATAATCTTGCCCATGACCAAGACAAGTTAGTCCATGAACACGAATAAAGTAATGCAGACAGTCCAGACAGTTAAAAGGATTAGGCAAGGAGAGTGCTTAGTGCAATTGATAAGTACTTCTATACTCTGTGATGTTTTAGAAAATGGGGCATGGGCAGGTGCCTCATCCCCTCCCCACACACAATTAACTATTATTTGACACCCCCTCCTCCATCTGTCATCTGACCGCTTAGTTCAATCTTGTCATGGTAAAGACAGATATTTCAACATAATCAAAGACAGATCATTAACAAAAATCCTGCTTGTGATTTAGCTGGGATTATATAAACAGCCCAAGAGACCAACAATGTAGGTCTCTTGAACCCTCGGAAAAATTGTCAGAATGCCCATAAAACTGACTGGTCTTGTGAATCCTCAAGTTATTTTTCAGAAGACCATGCATAATGCCGAAGCGTTAATGTGCTGTAAATTCTTTTCAATACATGTGGATATCAAGTCTGAGCCAAACATTTTTTCTTTTTTCATATTGAAGAAAAAAATATAAACACTTCTATTTGTGTTAATATAGAAAATTACTTAATTTACAAGCATTAGAATACAGTTTATTGCATTGATATTTATTTGCCTCATAAATATACATGTATGTACAAAAAGCAACGTGTATATTTTCTGGCCTGGGGTACTCGTATTTAAAAAAGGTCCATTTTTCGGAGGGTAAATGTTTATGAACACCCAAACCTCTTATACATTTAATGACAAATTATTTTAATGAAGACTCATAAGTCCTAAAGCTTAGGGTATTGCTCGAAGGGGTGGGCATGGGAATGAACTTCCTATTTTCATTTCTGAATATTTCCCGCACGGGAGTCACTCAGGCCTTCTTGTGGTTCTGAAAAGGAAGGGTTCGCAGATCAGTGTTTTACCCCTAGATTGTTTTAATATATATTTCATTATTCACCTTGGATTCGCCTAAGCAGAAAGGAGCGACATTATGAAAATGCCTTAACTCGCCTTTCTTTCTAAATTTGGACGTCTTCCGATCACCGTCTAGCACAACTTCACTATCAAAATGAATTTAATATATCTTTGGATGCCGTTTCAATGTGGTAAAATTAAATATTTGTTTATGTCCTAAAGCAACTAAAACTTTTACAGCTTTGTCGAAAGATCGAATAACCAGATAACATCTAGACAGGCCTTTTTATTTTTCTACATCATGTCTTTGACACAAAACTTATTTGATGTTTCCAGGGGCAGACTGGGACTGAAAATTGGTTTTTAAAGTGTTATGCGACCTGCCCACTGAATATGTAAGATGCATATATCAAGTGGCCCTCAGACCACAAATCGACTGGACCTTGATCCAGCCAAAAATAAAGAGCTGCTCGTGGGGAAAATTCCCAAACTCCCCACGGCCAATCTGTCTCTGGATCTTTCCTTATAGGATACGTGTATCTTTTTTCTTCCCAAAATGACAAATTTGTCACTGGCAGTTGTCAGTGGAAGCCCCTTGTAAAAAGTAAAGCACAGGCGTCGATTGAGAGAGAGAGAGAGAGAGAAAAGAGGGGGGATGTGAGGGGTTGACACCACGTCAACTGAAGAGTTTGATAAACATTGTATCATAGCATTTAACGAAAAATCTTCAAAATCTAATGAGCGATTTGTTTTTTTCTTGAATATTCTTTAATCTGGTGAGGAAATTCAAATTCTAGGGATTTGTTTGTATGAATAACTATGTCATTTTCTTATTTACCCAAATGCATTCTTTATTCTTTACGATACATGGTGATTCAATTCTCAAACATTCATCCCACACCCATTTCCATTATAAACATTGTCTTCATGTCTTAATTTATTTCAAAATTCAGAACTAGTTTGCATTCTAAACACATCTTGGTAGTTTTACATTTAAATCCCCTTTTTATTTCAAATTGGGGTGGCGGGGTTGGTGAAACGTTCTTAAACCCATCTCCAGGATGTGCCAGGATGTACACTTTACCAAAACTAGGGACTTAATAATTCCAAGATTTGTTCCACACTTACCCCCATAATTTTAATACATGCATAATGCTGCATTTATCCATCATTTTCTTCAAAATTAAGAACTTCTTTGCATTATAATCATGTCTTGGTCATTAAAATCTCAGACTATTTATGATGTGGGAAAGGACTCTTTCCCTAACCTACATGTATTTTTGATATATCCAACATTTTTTTTTCAAAAGGAAAAATGAATCATTATTCGTCTGGATAAAAAAATCTCCACACCGTTCCCATTATCACGATAGGCCTGTATTAAAGCTGGGTCTTCTTTCCATTTTCTTCAACATTTTATTTAGGTCATTGGCTGATTTAAATGAGCAATTGGATTTTTTTAATACTAAATTTAAAAAACAATGTTCTCTGCATCCCCTTCATTCTCTGAGTATCCTTCTAATTACTCTTAACGTTATAACATGGTGTGCATCATAGCAAGTCTAGGTAAGGTAGATAATTAAACAGAATCTATCCATGTATGTGCCTCGACTCCTTTTTGGGGCTGGCGTTCTGGACAGCCAGGATAATGCCAATATCTTGTCAGAACATAGAACATAGGATCTTAGCCAGGAGGCTTGTTCAGGAGTGAGGAGGCGACACCAGGCGAAGTGGATTCGCTACTCGCTAGTGCCCTTTGGCAAGGCATTATTCCTAAATTCCTCGGATAGGACTTACGAATGTCGGTACCCTAGTTGCTTACAAGCATACACATGTTTTCTTAGTAGTCAGGCAAAATAAACCATCAAACCAAACATGGCGACATTATATTATATTCATGTTGATAGATGCACTAACTTGTCTGGGTCATGGGCAAGATCATGACAAGCGGCTGGAAGGGGTGGAGGAGTGGGAGGGTGGGAGGGGAGGGGGGGGGAACTGCCAATGCCCACATTCCTGAAACATCCCAGAGTACAGAAGAAGTACTTATTAATTGCAGTTAGCGCTCCAAATCCTTTGAACTTTCTGCACTACTAAAATATGTCCAATCACTTTTGTCTTGTTAATATACCGAGATACTGGCCAAAATTAGAGAGGAAAAATATCTTGGTGGGGGGCAAATGCCAATGCCCACATTTCCTGAAATATCCCACAGGACAGAAGAAGTATTTATGAATTGCAGTCAGCACTCCAAATCCCTTGAACTTTCTGCACTACTAAATGTCCAATCACTTTTCTCCAGTTAATATACCGAGATACTGGCCAAAATTAGAGGGGGAAAATTATCATACAAAAAGCACCTTTTTGGCTCAAAATTTCTATTTCACACACTACATAACTCAATGAAATTGATATCAACTTGAAGGTATTTTAATTATCCATCTTTTGACACCAAATCCATGGTGATTAGAGGTTTTACTCAAAAGTTATCTTTAAAACTCGATGTAAACACACCAAACAGGTCATCAATTCACTAATACACGTATATGCATGCAGTTAATACACATGTGGGCAAAAATGTTGTTTTTGTGGAAATCGAATCAATAACTTTGGGTTGCTATAACTTTTTATTGAAAAGAGATATAAACCTTTCCTTTTGACAGAATATTATCCTTGTATATGGGCAAATTCCTGGAAAGTTACAAAAAAATTCATTTCTCCGATTTTGATATATGGAAAATAACGATTATTGCTAAAATTCAATATTTGGAAAAAAATCACAAAAATCATGTTTTTACCTAAATTTGCGATGTTAATTAATCCCAATTTTGTTGAAATTGGTATCAAAATTTAGATAATTTAATTCTCTTTCATATGATACCAAACTCATGGTGGTTCAAGGTTCCCTTAACATATAATTTACAAAATACTATTTTTCGTCAAAAGGGCCGCTTTTTTGGACGCCCCCTCCGATTTAGGATTGTTCGCAACAAATTAAAAAAAAAACACCTCTGAAATATTGTGTATTATGATAAAATCTTTCGAATAAACAAGGTGTGCTTAGTTTATGCGGTAGTGGCAGGCAACTCAAAAACTAAGCATGATATTTGACTTTGGCCCTCCGCTTATTGGCCTTGTAATTGTGTTCTGAGGATCAAGGAACCTGCATGTGACTGTTGTGAGCGATTTCCCCAGGCCCATTCTTTTTTTGTTATCATTGTCACAATTTTTTGTTTGCATTGTAAATGTGAAATGATCAAATGTAATGCTCTATATGACATTTGAAAGAAAGGCGAATACTTTCTTTCTTCCTTTCTTTCTTTGGGAGGGCACTCGGCTATTACTACGTGTCGCGCCGCTGTGCTAACGACCGGCCTACGATGCTGCCACCCCCAGCGGTTGAGGCGTCTGCGAGCATGCCATGTACCATCGATGACGTACGTACGCGTTGACTATTTTTATGCCTCCGCTACAACGTAGCCGGAGGCATTATGTTTTCTGGTTGTCCGTCCGTCCGTACGTACGTACGTACGTACGTCCGTACGTACGTCCCGTTCTCGTGATCGCGTTATCTCAAGAACCAATTGATGGATTACCGCCAAACTCGGGTCATGTATGTATCTTGCAGAGCTAATGAAGTGATTAGATTTTGGGGTCACGAGGTCCAAGGTCAAAGGTCACAAGGCTCATTATGTATGCAAAAATAGCTCGTGATCGCGTTATCTCAAGAACCGATTGATGGATTACCGCCAAACTTGGGTCATGTATGTATCTTGCAGAGCTAATGAACTGATTAGATTTTGGGGTCACGAGGTCAAAGGTCAAAGGTCACAGGGCTCATTGTGTATGCAAAAATAGCTTGTGATCGCGTTATCTCAAGAACCGATTGATGGATTACCGCCAAACTTGGGTCATGTATGTATCTTGCAGAGCTAATGAACTGATTAGATTTTGGGGTCACGAGGTCAAAGGTCAAAGGTCACAGGGCTCATTATGTATGCAAAAATAGCTCGTGATCGTGTTATCTCAAGAACCGATTGATGGATTACCGCCAAACTTGGGTTATGTATGTATCTTGCAGAGCTAATGAACTGATTAGATTTTGGGGTCACGAGGTCAAAGGTCACAGGGCTCGTTATGTATGCAAAATAGCTTGTGATCACATTATCTCAAGAACCGATTGATGGATTACCGCCAAACTTGGGTCATGTATGTATCTTGCAGAGCCAATGAACTGATTAGATTTGGGGTCATGAGGTCAAAGGTCACAGGGCTCATTATGTATCCTAAAATAGCTCGTGATCGCGTTATCATTAGAACCAACAGATGGATTACAATCAAACTTGAATTTTAAAAATTGCTTCCATTTTGGTTTGTAAAATTGCTCTATGGCGGAGGCATCATCGACTGCGCGCAGTTGAAGTTCCATCTAGTTTTATCATCATTCGATTTTCCTGCACTTGTATGAGCTGCGCATTCATACATCATGCACAGTGACTGTCAATATCTCCCTAAAGATTTTGCGAGGTGGCGGCTTTCATCCGCCTTTCCCGTATATTGCTGAGTTAAGTAGGTGAGAAATTGTTTTGATTATCATGCGTATGTTTTGCTTTTTGTTCTGTGATTGAGATCTTTCTGATGTGAAAAATATGATGTCAAAGGAAATTTGAAAAGGGTGTGCTACATGTACGTCCGTAGCCAACGATATTATCTGGGCGTGATTAAGTCGTGTGTAGACCCACCCTAGTAAAAATTTGATGTGAAATGCAAAGAAGCTCCTTTAAATTGCAGCTGTAACTGTGTAAGTATAATGTTAGTGAAGCCAGGCATTGCTAGACAGTGCAAGGCCGGAATCTTTAACAGCTAATGCTACTCTCCATAGATATAGCAGATCTAGATCTATTTAAATCATAGAGATAGAAGCAAATTTCAACGGCATGATTCATGAATGAGTGAGAGTGAGAATGCGATTGAGAAGAAAGGTGAAAATTGAATGAAAAATCGTCTTTGGCGATGAACAGGAAAGAAGACGTCACGCCCAGCCTACCTGTCATACTCGACAAAATCTTATCAAATTGAAGCCAAACAATGTTATTTTCACAACAGCCACAATTACACAAGTGAATGCGGTCTTGTCATTTTGATATTGCAAATATTAGTATCACTCAGTGTCTGTTCTTTCATTTTCCAAGAAGTTTCAGTTTTTTTCCAAACAGAATAAGGACATTTCAAGGCTTGTAAACAGAAGTACTGAAGCTTAAATAAAACCCTTTACTCAATGTTATTTTTTAAAACCAAATTTTGCAGGAATAGCTAGACTATTTACAATGTAATAAAGATGAAAAGTTGGTGTTTCTTGCCTCTTGGTTATTTTGTCATACAGACAAGGGTACTACACAGACAACTGAATGTACACATTTAAAGCACTCTTGCATTATACTAGTAATGCCCTGCAGCCCAGGTAGCGGATTTACATTTACTTTTTAATGACATCTCGTTCATTTCAATTCATCTCCCAGGGCTAATAACAAAGTAAGCCGACAATCTCCCAGAAGAAAACCTACAAGTTACTGTATTTAGTCTCAGCAGCAAATCAGCACCAGAATTGCAGAAGTGAATACCGTGTAGAGGTCCTTGAGAGTAATTAGCCTCATTATCTCGAAAAAGCATCCACTTGCAGTGTATTCTTTTAAGATTAGGAGGGATAGACACTATTGACATTACATCAAAATATAATTTTGTGGATTTGTGTGCTCTTTGAGATGTTTCTGTTATCAACATAACAGTGGACGCCTTTTGGCTAAACACATTTCATTTAATCCTTTTTACCTTTTTAGATGATAAAGGAATCTTGGGTGGTGTACAGTTTTTTTATGCAGTTTTCTTTCAGAGGATCAGTCGCCCCCTACCCTCGAATTTGATGTGATTGTTTGGGTTCCATTCCATTATACCACATGTACATGCAACGTAACTGATTCAAATATTACTTCTGTAATAAAGAAATAGCAAGGTTAGATATTGAAAGGTAACCTTTAAAATTAGAAGGTAAAAGCGAGTCCAAGTCTGACATGAGCTACATGTACATGTACATGTACATGTATGTACAAAAGGTTCTCACAGTATGTTATAAATCCATTATTTTCTTTATATTCCTACCAGGTAATTTTTTTTCACGAGTTGTGTTGCATGGTACATACATATTAACAAAAATAAATCTTTTTTAGGTGATCGGTTGCCTTTAAAGTTGCTTTAAATTAGAGAATAGGAATTCATCTCTGGAATGCTTTACATAGCTGCTGTAAGAGCCCTTCCTGAAAATATAGGAATGAAAAGATGGCAAGATCATGCTTATTTTAATGTTTACTGGACTAGGCTTTACAATCAAGAGGATAAGAACTGTGTCATTGCGTTGACAATATGACTCAACTCTACAAGCCCCCACAAAATGAATACAATTTAGCAATGAAAATACTCTAATTCATTTTCAAGTACATGTATTTCCCATTGTTTTTTTTCTGCCCATATCACCTGACCTGTACATGCATTTACATTGTAAATATCTCTAACGTGAATCACACAGATTTGATGAGTAAACAGATGTTAATCACTATCAGTATTTTCCTTGATTGACATCTGATTAAAATCTATGGTGACATTGCTCAGTTGGTATTTTCACATTATAATTACATACAAATTGGGCAAGGGGTGGGGAGGGCAAGAGAAACATGGGCCTTCTTGTAAAACAGTGTTGCTTCTTCTTCTTTTG
The DNA here is from genome assembly GCA_037976565.1 of Mesocentrotus franciscanus. Lineage (NCBI taxonomy): Eukaryota > Metazoa > Echinodermata > Echinoidea > Camarodonta > Strongylocentrotidae > Mesocentrotus > Mesocentrotus franciscanus. Next base: position 29,570,753 of record CP137678.1, on the reverse strand, counting down.
TTTTGACTCAATGGCGATTAGTCAGTTGTGACTATTGTCACCAAAATACTTTAAAGAGAAGGTTGAGTTCTGAGAAGAGGTTAAATATAATTTGTGAGCGTTATCATTGTATTATGCAAGTGTGGAACAACATCAGAGAAAAAAATGTTCTGGAATCAGATGCCTTTATATTCTAAATATGGCATTTATCATCATAAAAATCGGGACGGATTTTTATGCCACATGTTCGTGTAGTCCCATATACATCTTTCTGTGTACAGTGCTTGTAACTTTACCAAGACTGGGCCAAATTTCGAATATCAGTTTGATGATTCCAGAACCTTGCAGTACACATCAATACTTATATGCTAGATGATCAATCTTTTCTGATCGATTCCACAACGTTTCTTTCACCAATGCAATCGCATGACCAGAACTCAACTTTATCTTTAATCATGTGATTGTATCTCTCATTTGTTTATTTTTAAATTTTAAATTTTATAAATATTATTTTATATTTATCTATCTTTTAATGGTGGAGAGGAAGGGGAGAAGATAGAAAAGGGGTGGAGGGGAAGAAGGGTGGGTAGAGCATGGGGAGGGATGGGAAGGAGTGAGGACTGGGAGGAGATGGGAGGGGAGAGGAGGGGAAGGGAGCGGAGAGGTGGGAAATAGGAGGAGAGGGGACAGGGAGGAGATGGAGAGGTCATATACATGTAAACAGACATACATGTAACAATATTGTCATGGCTGACCAACTGGACTAATGCAATGCCTTAGGCAATGGCAATTCCTGTCCAGAGTAATCCAATGATTTCCTTCTGATCCTCAAAGTAAGGAAACCAGACAGAAAAAAGCTGATATTAGTAGGAAATTGGAATGAGGCCAGCAAGATTAAACCAACACTCATCTTGCTAAATGATGATTAGTTCACAAGATGGAAAACAAGCTATTTATAGCAATTGCTGCATTGTTTGCAATGTTGACATCTGAGCCACAAATGGCACCTGCTTATCTTTTGACATGCTTACACTGTATAAAACCAACTGGTTCATTTGCCAGAGCATGCAATGCAAATCAATTTGCTTGGACTTCCAGGCTGAAGTTCCCTAACAACATTTCAGGAAGTACACTGTATCTTGGTCAGTGACTGCCTAAGCCTATATGTTTAGGAATGAGAACAATTGTATTTACATGTAGGAAGGAGGAAGACAACTTTAATAGGAATAATTTTTTTTTACTGTGGTTCAGACCCAAACTTGTTCATTCCTTCTTTGCTGTACATGTAAGTGTACAACTAGTTTTTTTTGAGAGTTTCTACAATCTTCAAGTTTATATGCATGATGTTGACTCCGATTTAAATCTGTACCTTGCTCTGTGAGCATGTACATGTATGATTCATTAAGTTGAAATTTATTTTCAAATTGTAGGCCTACTTGTACATGTAAGTGCTTTCAAATTTCAAACATAAAAGAAGAAGTTTTAAAATGTTTTATGGGGACTCGTTGAGTCATGTAAAAGTACTGCAGCATTCCTATGTCTGGACTACAATGTAACTTTGTCAAAGGAAGTAGATCCTATAGTTTATGTACATGTAAATATTGTGTTGAGTCATTGAATGTACAAACACTGTATGTAGCCTATGTGTAATGATGAGCAGTTCAAGTATAATGTAATATGTACACACTGTACATGAAGGTTGTGGAGCAATAACAAGCATATCGTTTACTCTTTTGTTTCCGTACAGATTACAGCAAAAATCCACTTGAAACTTCACTTCGCAGAAGCCTGACATGACGCGGTCATGAATATCCACGTTGACAGTTTATGACACTTCCCTGTTCCTGTTGGAAAAAGAAGAAGAAATATTGGTGCAAATATACCAGTCTTGGCCAATTAGACTGTAAGTGGTTCATGGAATACAATGTAGGCCTACATACAATTGTAGTGTACAATGTACTTGAGAAATCTGTGACTATAGACATTAAAAGTGAAAGAAAGGAGTGTGTGCTTTGACACTACATGTAGGTGCCCTCTCTTGAAGCTGATTTGGTAAAATCATGGAGGAAATCTGAGGGCTTGTACATCACTGTCTAGTTACTCATTTCGCTAGTCTGACTCGCATCTGTACACGGGACCCGTTACCATGACAGCAGACAGCCCCGACGTTGGTGACACCACCAACGCTCTTCGCAAAACTCCATCTCGTGAACTCGAACTGGAATTCACGCCACCAAGCCAAAATGCTGGCAAAGCCGAGCCCCGAGAAAGCATCCAGAGTGACGTCTTGAACGAACAAGATCTAGAGGAGCCCACCTCTTGTGGATTCTGTGTCCGCGGAGGACGCTTCACCACCGTCGACGCCCTTTTCATCTTAGGTGGCATGATCATGTACATCGCGGATCTTGTGACGGATCTTGTCGTCGGGGTGCAATATTTCCGAGGTGGCTACACGTTGTGGAGTATCATGACGTTCATCTTTGTTCTGCTGCCCTCGCTTGTCCTGCAGTACTTCAGCTTTCGATGGTTTGTGTCGGATCTAGATGAGGACCAAGATCACAAGAAGAAGGGAGTGTTTGCAAAGCTCTGGTCCTGGTGTCAATGGCTGTTCACCCATGTTTTACAGCTTGGAGCAGTCAAAAGGTAAGTTGTAGGGCTTAAGAATCTACTGAAAGGTAATCAGAGTTTCAAAGAAATGTTAGGGACAATACATGTAGATTAAACCTGAATTTCTCACCAATGCACTGACATTCATGAACTTCATGTACATGTACATGTACATGACTAAGTTGAAGCTTTTGCAATAAATTCCTTCCTCAAAATACGACATGTAAAGATTTTGGATTGATTTTGATGAAAACATCAATGTAAATGTACCTTGCTGCTGTGCTGTTTGTACATTTTAATACTGTATGTTTCAAGCAACCTATGAAATTTGCAACTACAGTGTTATGTATAATTAATCAGTTTTTATATGAAAGGTTTAAATATGAAACGTGCTCAGTCTTGATGCAATTTATTAGACAATGTACACTTCACGTTGAGCTTTCAATCTTACAAAAATGTAAATTCTCTCTTCATTTTAGAGGGGGAGACTATTTTCCCCATACATCTTGAAGCCTATGACCCTTCTTGACAGGGGGGGGGGGGTCCCCCTTTGAGTAAACACTATGAAATTGTGATTTATTACTGAAGACTGACTAGAGTGCATGTGTGGTGTGCACCTGCTTCATGTTCTGCCATACCCTAGACCTGTTATCGTTGATTGATTGATGGGAGGGGATTTTTTTCTTAAAAGCAACATTATTATAAATATGTATGGTTGGATCAACTGCCCATACAAGTACAAGTTGTTTTTGTGTGTGCATTAATGTACACATTTTCAGTAGCCTCATACACTGACACTTCAAAAAAGCTGAATTTCCCATAAAAAGCAAAAAATGGCATTTAAAAATCAGTTCGGTTCCAAAAGGTACTATATCCCTTCACGCAAGATTTTCGGTTCCAGAAGGTACTACATCCACAAAAATAAAAAAAAACATAACTTCATTAAAAGTATTTGTGCAGACTTAGATTTTGTTAAAGAGTAGTTTTATACTTGTATCAGACAATAGTATAATCAGCCAAAGTATCATTTCAAACTGACATTGCTAACTATGATAATTAAAATATCGTGTTTTTCTCAGAACTTGGATTTATGGATGTATGGATGTAGTACCTTTTTGAACCGAGCTCTTCGTATGTGCTGTGTTGGAAAACATTTGTACACCATTTCAACATTGTGCATTCTTTTCCTTTCAGGTACTGGCGCACCCTCAAATTTGGCCTACGGAGTCGCAGAGACCATAGGTACTACCGTTTGATGATCTACGAGTACCGTGACATCACCATGTTACGTCTTCTAGAAGCATTCATGGAATCTGCTCCTCAGCTTGTCCTGCAAGTCTACATCATGGTGGAGAGTGAGGAACTCTACTGGCTTACTGGTGAGAAATCAAAATTCTAGAAATTGTCAAGGAAAACAAAACAAAGCTTAACGAAAAACAAAATCAATGAAGAACAACAACAGATTAATAAATAAATGGTTCTCGGACTCTTGTACGAAATCAAGAAATATTAGGAGGGAAGCAGATTCCCTCACTGTGAAACACTGTAACCATGGGCACACCCGTCCTTTAAAGGGATTGGGTAACTTTGTCTCAGATTCTGAAACAAAATCCTGGATTTAGCTCATGCAGCAATGATAATTATAAACCTTTAGGAACCCCATGACTTTTACAAGCCGATCGCCTGTCTGATTATCAAGATATTTATGATTGGAAATCAAAATCAAATTTTGCTTTTTCCTAACGGTTTTCATAACACTACAGTCTATTGGGGAAAATGAGTATGGTAAAATCGGTCACTCAAAGATTTTTACCTTTTTGAGGCACTTCATGATCATTTTGAAGCACAATTTTTTCAGGGCTTCATTATTACACCATATCACAGACACTGATAACACGTAGGGCCATGCATCTCAGATTTAACATTGTTAAATGATGCCTTTAAGCAGAACTCTTAAAGTACATGTACATGTCATGAATAAAATGACCTTAGAGTGGACTCACTGGGGTGAAGAGGGCTAAGCAACATTGTGAATGTTGTGGGATAAAAACAATGTTTAGAAGAAATGAATTTGAGATCAAAGATTAAGATTTAAAGGGAGTTCCATGCTTTTATGCTAATGTGACTGTTGAACTGTTTTCCATATTTATTTTGTTGTAGAATATCATTTCATAAGTTTTTATTGTTTTCAATTTTTCAAAATACTTCATAGAAACTGTCTGAAGACACCTAACCTCAGTTTGGTGAAAAGTGAGATGAACTCCTGTTGCAAACGCAATCATTTTAGACCAGGGCCCCGTTGCATAAAACTTACCATTGATGGTAACTTTGCCACCAATGGCAACTACCATGGTAACAGGGCTCAACAGCTAATCAAAATCAAGGTTTCCATGGTAGTTACCATTGATGGCAAAGTTACCATCAATGGTAAGTTTTGTGCAACAGGGCCCAGGACCCTGTCTTACAAAGAGTCCTCCAATCAATCGCAAGTTTGCAATCTCCTATCTTTTATGTACTTAGTTGCGATTAATATCAACTCTTTGTAAGACAGGGCCCAGAAAATGAAAATGAAAATTGGTATTTTAATGAAAGAAGAAGTTTGTCTGTCTGTCTATTTGTGCTGTGCAAATGAACTTAACTTGCATTCTAAAAATATTGTGTTTCCTTGTTTCATCTTTTAGCTGCTTCAGCCATTGTGTCATTAAGTTCCCTTGCATGGGCTCTTGAAGCCTATCACAAGGCTCTACGAGACTCAAGAGGTGACAAGAAAAAAATCACGTATTACGGTGTCGTACTGCGTATCATTTGGCGTCTATTCACCATCACTGCCCGCGTCATCGCGTTGGCACTGTTCGCAGCGATCTACGAGTGGTGGGTCTTTGTGGTGGCCGGTGCTCATTGGGTCATCATGACCCTTTGGTTGGTATGGCAACAAACAGACTTCTGCGAGACAAAGTTTGAGGAAATCCTTTTCGATGCTGTCATGGGTATCATTCACATCTTCTGCTTCTTTAACATGAAAGAGGGTCGGACGAGATTCCGAGCGCTATTTTTTTACACCGTCATATTTATTGAGAACACAATCATGTTTGGGTTATGGTATCACAAACAAGAATCCCGGGAGAAGATGTATGGACTACCCGCTCTTGTTTTTGTGTGGGGTGGGTTCTTTGTGGGCATCTTTCTCATGGCATTTTATTACCGCTTCTGCCATCCGACGGGTAAGCTACCTTTCAGTTTTTGTGGAATTGATGACGAAGCGGAAGACCAGCAACAAAAGGAAGAAACCATGTCAAACAACGCTGTGGCACTGAGGAGCTTGTCGCATCGAGGCGATGAGGGGGCCGAAATAGATGGAGGAGACGAAGTTGATGGCGGAGCGTATGTCAACAATGTAGACAGCAAACTTAGTGCAAAGATTTACAACAGGAAAATGTCGGAAAGGGATGGATACTATGCCAATCTCTTCTCCTATAAATGGCGACGTCACATACATCCCGAGCTTCTACCAAACCCAAAACTACAAAAATATATGGATGGTGTAGTGACAGTGCCCCCTACATCCCCATTGCGACCAGAAATGATAGATACCCGTGCAGTGTACAGAGTGGATGCTAATGACGTATCTACACAACAGCATGCAAAAGTCGCTTTGTGATTTTTGTTGCGATTCCGTTCTATACATGTACTTCATCAGCTTGAACAGGTAATGATGTACAAGTGTCCTGAAATTGTCTCCCATGTGTCCAAAATGCATGTTATTGCACAGAAATGCTTATATACATCCCCTTTCAGCTGTTTCTTTTTTCCTGCTTACAATGTACATGTCAGAATATTTTCCTGTAGTAGGAATTATACATTTTTTTTTCTGGGGGAGGTTACAGACCAAAACACCAAAGTCAAGGCTTTAATCGTTCATTTGGGGGCTCGCATTACTAAATTCTCATTTTGCGTGTACCCTTTCTGTGTTATTGATGTTTTTTTTATTTCTGTTCTATTTAGCACGTTTGTTTTTATTTTCAATCATCACATTTATATCACATTATTAAAGCACATACTTACATTGTAATCGAGCAAACTTATATACACTAACCAGGTTGCTTTAAGAATTGCACATTTTCGTTATTGGTTGCCAGTAAGAGTTTTTGTATTCAAACTCTTGATTCCTTTGTCAACCCTTTTAAGTTTTTGTTTGCATAAATTATTTACACTTGGCTATCAGTTTGATATCATTAAACATTTTTGTACTAAGTTCAGTATGTCATTAGTTTTGAATTGTCATACATGCGTCCACATTTTTTCAACGTAGTAAAATGCCAAAGTAAATGGTAACAACTGTACTTTCAAAATACTCTTTAATTACTTAATCCCCCCCTGATATCTTTCAACCTATCAAAGAGATTATACAGTTAACTGTGCATTTATATGTCCAATCTATTGGGACTGTACAAACAAGTTGGACAGTTTGACTTATATGCAAAATTCGACTTACATGTATGTACTGTAGGAAGTGTACATAACATGTTTTGTATATTTTGGTTTAAAAAAATTCAACTTGTGTTACTTCCGAATTATCATCGAACTGAATCATAACATGTTTGCTTTGACTCATCATCAGATTCTATTTTAGAAGACAAACATTTGATTAAGTCTGTTCTTGTATTTGCATCAAACTTTACTTTATAGTACTCTTCTCATTTAAATATTATTTTGTATTCTGTCTGGTGAATGTCCGTAATGATTATCAAAAAATTCAGTATTTTATACACAATAGATTTTCTATCAAATGGTTTAGTATGAAATTATACACAAGAAAATGTAATTATATTTATCATCTGCTTAAAACTGTTATTTCAATATTTAACGATGCTAGCCATGTAATCATTAGTTATATGTGTGCTGCTTATTATGTATTTCACTGTTCAGCTGATATTTACTTTTTTTTTTTTCATATCAAATATCTTATATGCTATTTTGATTGGTTAATTGTACAAAATGTCTTTTTAAGTAAAACTAAAAACATTGTTGAACATACTGTAGTAGAAAAGTACACCCTTTTGACATGTAGAGGGTGACCCTCGATTTCCTCATATAGTGTTTCGCATAAATACGTGCATTGAATACTTTATCCTCTATTGACAGAGGGATGGGCCTTTCAAAGCACGTTGTATGATTTTGTAGGGATTAGGGAAACACCTCTAATGGTTCATCAATGACAAGTTCTTATATGTATGTACATGTACAGTTATACATGTACACATGGTACAGTTGGTGTAACCATGCAAGTTTCATTGAGGAAATAATGAAACAAGTGGATATTTCTTGTTATGAATGTAGATTACTAAGAAGTGAAAGTATACTTGAAAAGAGTTACCTTTACAGAGTTATGTGTATAGTCAAGTTCTATTTATCTAGAGGCTTACCCTACATGTTTATCATTTGTGTGTGTGTTGGTGCTTATTTTTGCTTTTTGTTTTGTAGCTCCTACTTAATCCAGTCAGATTTACCATTTTTTGCTGATCTCTTAGCAAACTTGGAATATTTCAAGCACTTTACATTTTATTACCATGTTACCGTAATTGGATTCATGACTGCACACAATGTGTGCACCATCTTCTCTGTCCACTCGGTGTCCATACATGTAGTGTTCTGACCAAGTTCTGGTCTCTTATGGGGCATCATATAATGTCTTCCTTAATCCTTTGACATACATGTGCAGGTACATGTTGATCTAATGGTCTCTTGCTTGGTAATGGAGTGGCAAATATGAATGAAAGCCTTGCTGAAGACATGTAAAGTTCAGTTTTGGTCAAGTGATTCCATTGTGAGTGAAAATGTGTGGAAGCAATTGGCTATTTTCATAATGTAACCAATTTAATACATATGTCTTTGTGAATTACCTTGATAGAAATTATTTCATTCACCAGTTAAGAGTAATTGTACTTCAATAGTCAGAGTGCAAATTGCATAAAGTATTTGTTGCTAGGTAGGGCAAACATTATGGCTTGCCCTGCCTAACAACAGATGATATATGCAGTTTTCATTCTTACTTAATACGAGTATTCTTAAGAGGTGAATGAAACAATTTGTATTGAGGCACTTCACAAAGACATTTGATTACATTACGAAAATTGCCTATTTGGAAAGGCTGATTATGTGGTACGCAAGAATTGATGTACATTGAGACTGTGAGGTTTAGAATCCTCAACATAATATAATATTGACTCTATCTTGTTGAAAGTCATGTGCACTGCACTGAAAGCTTTGTCTAAACCTTTTCAACTATTTATCAACAGATTTCAAATGTGAAGGCATTTGAAAAGCAATCCTTTCCAAGCGATATTTCTTCTGTGATTTTCTTCCTAACTACAGTAAAGAGAAGGAGAAAGCTCACAACTTATTTTTGTTTACCTTCACCACAACTCAACCTTCTCTTGACTGTTTGATCCATTCGATGCACTGGAGTCTGACGATATGTTACATGTATTGATGTACATGTATTATAAGCAGTGTATCTGTTGCATCTGTTATTGCATACATGTACATGAAACTTGTGGATTATTTTCTGAGTGATAGAGAATGTATTTTTATGATGTATGGGGAATCATTAAATCATGTGTGTGAATTATTACAGTAGAGTATATTATGTGGTGCCTCGTCAAAGAACTTCCAATCATTTATTTTTTGCATGATTTCATTTTTCCTGAACAACTTCTTCATATTCATGTATATTTTACATGTACTTGTACAATATATACATGCAAGAGTCATTGAAGGGTTTTATTATCCATGCTAGCTCAAAAGTGGTTTTGTAGGGTTACAAGAAGTTTTCTGGTGTACTACATATACATGTTAACTAATCAATTCCCCCTCCCCCCCCCATGCAGTATGTCTGTGTGTGTGTGTGTGTGGGGGGATTCAGACTATATGTACAAAGTTGATTTCAATCAATTAGGTCAGAAGATAAGAGAAATGGGCCAGTGAACCATTTTGTTCATACTTTAGGCCGTTGTGAGACCCTGTTTGAAAACCTAGATAATTAGAGAGTGTGTAGAACACAAAAGCACTATGTGATGTTTGTGGATTTACAACTTTTTGAATGTTCTAAGTGTTAATTCATTGTATGAAATCATTGTATGAAATCATTATATTTATGCATTAAGGATTGGGGTCCGGGTTGAAAATTTTACAGTCTGTATGCATGCGCCCGGTGGTGTCGAGCCCGGCTGTACTATAAAATGGGAAATAAGCAGATAAAGTAACAGTAGTGATTTGTAAGAAATGAAATAATTTGCTGAATATATCAATCAAAAAGATGTGTATTTATGAAAGTCTTTTAAGGGTTGGATAAGTATAAACAAGTGTAGAACAACAGTAATAGATACCATTAGAAATGAATTTAAAACAAAAATTGGACAAAAACTGTATATGAAAGTAGTCTAATTAAGATATGGTATGCGATATACATATGTAATGAATCAAATGCTGAATGTAGTTGATATTACATTGTGATTTGAAAAGAAAAGAAAAAAATCTGTGCAGTTGCTCATGTAACTTAAATCATACATTCCTTAGTAATTCGTGTTTCAAGGTTTACAATGAAAAACTTCCTGTCAACTAAAATCTGTGCTTCATTTCCTTAGTTGGAAGGATTGCGTTTAGATAATAAATTGGTTATGAACGCCAATGAGCATTCCATGTGATGTTAGGGTATACAAACATTGCAATTACAATGATGTACAAGATTTTAAATTCGGTCAGATGTCTTTCTAAGTAGTTGGATATTACTCTATGGTGCCATGTTGGTACATAATGCAGGGCTCCACACTGGTTTTATTAGAGATGTTTTTTTTTTTTGGGGGATAGAGAGCGAATTCTGTTAGGTCTGTTTGCATGGGCCTCATGTTAATTTTTATGAATTTTGAGGGTATTGATTTAGATTGTGGGCATTCATGTATCATGGGAACCTGCTTGTGTTCAGCTCTGCATAATGCAAGAATCATGTTCAACAATGTACTCCTAGTTATGTGATGTACTTGAATCGAATTATAAATAAGTGAGATAGAGTTGTATGACTGTTATATATTTTAGTATATGTTATATGTGTTGATAAGATACATGTATTTTGTACTTAGACAAAATTTAGATATTATTAATATGTAAAATTGTATTTTTTATGATTCACAAATGAAAAAATAATATGTGTTGATAATATATTTGTATTTAGACAAACACAGACACAATTGATATATTATTAATATGTCAAAATGTATGTTTTATGATTCACAAATGAAAAATGTCAAATTTAAAACTTGTGTAATTGCACCATTTAATAGATGACTTATGTGCTAGGAATGAATGCCAAATATGTAGATCTACAGGCCAAGATGTGACCAAGATAATTGTTTTTATTTGGTAGGTTCGAATTAACAATCTCAGGAAAATAACTGCCATGTAGTATAGGAAAACTCATCCAAACGATATCGATATATTGTGGATGAGGTCCATTTCTATACTTGTACATAAAATGTAATACATGTATGTATACACAAGATATTATCATTTGCATGTTGCAATAAAGATGTTTAATGTTCGAAACTAAATTTTAACCCTCTTGTGATTATGGGCATTTTGTGAGTTTTCTCCTTAGATTAGTTCATTACATCTATAGTGCAAAGTTAATATTCTGGTTTATTCTTATCATTGTTAATATTCTGGTTTATTATTATTATTATTATTATTATTATTATCAATGGTTCTCCTTCTTGTTATCATTATGTTTATTGTTGTTGATGTTGTTGTATTTCGTTTGATAAAAGTAATTGGATTGATGACAAAGCAATGGAGGAGACTATTAGTCCATTTATGGTCCATTACCGTTTTATTAATTGGTACAAATAATGCTCAGTGGCCCACAAGACCACGGCCTTATTTAACATTATTTTCTGGCCTGCTTAACAAAATAATTTAAAAATCCCTTGCGAGAGTTGCGATTAATCCAAATCAATCACAAGTCCTACAATCAATCGAAAGTTTGGAATCTTATCTATGTGCATAGTTGCGATTGATATGAATCGCCAATAAGTTGCGATTAATATTGGGGCCGTGGTCTATGATAGAACACATTAAGGGTCAAAGTCCAACACTACATCCCAGACATATGGCCAATCCCTAATTTACGTTAAATATTGGTTACCAAAGACATAACATCAGAATATTGATCATAACCAGAACGTAGATGGGGCTATACTTTCGGAGAATTTAACCCGTATTGACGCATAAGGTACGGTGTAGAAAGAAACAAATCCATCCGCCCATTAAATTATGACATATTTTTAAAGGTATCAACAGCATGGACTTTAAAGTGTGTTCCGAGCCCCGGAAAATTCAATGGTCCGCATTCTACTAAGTAAGTTAAAGGGACTTGGTAACATTGTTCAGATGAGAGAAAATGGTGCTAAGGTAGTGACTTCAATGCTAGATGTAAAATTTAAGATAATCTGAAAGTTTGAGTGAAAACAGACCATTATTAACGATAACAATTGGGAAAAACTGATCTGATCAATTCCTTAATTCTCCCAACTATATTATTACAATTTAATTACATTTTAGGTGAATGTAAATCGTAACAAAGCTATGAATTGGCTCTATACATGTATATCATTCCAGACATTTAAGTGTTGAAAGATTTCAAAAATCCTGTCGTATGTCTTATTTTCATGGAAAAACGGTTGGGAAAATTCAAAAATGGTTGGGAGAACTTAGTGTTAGAAGGTGTTGACCAGTGACGCCTTCAAAGAAAACCATAAATATCTCTGATTTGAGAATTTTTTCAGGATTTTTTGCATGCTAGAGGGTTAGTACAGTAGAAGGAATATATTAAGTAACATTTCATACAAAAATTACGCAGTTTTTTCATCAACCTTCAACAATGTTACCGAGTCACTTTAAACACATTCTAAGATGAGCAAAGGAAAAGAGGACATTATACAAGCGATACAAGATATTTTATTTGATCTTTGCAAACAAGTTATATAGAAATTTGGCTTCCACTGGCGTTACAATAATATTCAAGAAAATACATAATTACAGGAAATAAATATATCACCGCCTTTATAGAAATCGATGAAATAAGTAATAAACACATGCAAAAGATAATGAAGCGACAAAAGTGGTCTAGAGGGCGCTGCTCAGCTGTGACCACCACTGGTATTTTTCTTTCCAGTTTTGATTAACTTTGCTTTCTATATTATTTTACAATCATATACTTTCCTTTGTTAGGCCTAAACCCGATTTTGAACAAAAACTAATGAAGGCCAGCATTGGGATTACATTTTAGTAGAATCATGGACCTATAGAATAAAATTGGGATCATTGTGTCCAATTAGCAACCACGTTTGCTAAATTCTCTATTATATTATGGATCTGGAAGCAGAGTACAAACATTGACTCATAAACTTAAGTACGAAGTTGAAAGGAATAAAGCAATGCGCCCATTCACTTACAACACTTGCTTTTTTTTCTTTTGACCCGTAACGACAGCGTGAAAAAAAGACTGTGCCATGAAAAATCCATTTGGGTAAATACAAAATAAAAAGTGAACAAATAATGATAGCAAACGAACAAACAATTTTGACAAATGCGGGAAGAGTTTTAAGAGGACTTTTGCTTCTATCTACCCCCTTATCTCTGCCTGTCTGCAAACTGCTTTTCTATTTATCTCATTACCCTTTAAGTGTCCACAAAATATTGTGATGAAAAAGAATCTTTGGACCCTTATTCAGCTTTAATAGGGTGATACATGTACCTAATTGGCATTGTAAACTCCATACATGGTGGAAGGCAATCGGATAATTTACAAGATCAGAAACTGTATACCTGTTTATTTTCTGAAGAAATCATTTTCTTTGACATTGCACCTGATGGGACGTCTATCAAACAGTGAGCTGAAATGCTGGACCATATACCGCGTCTCTAAAATTAATTGTAGTAATTTATCTTAGTATTTTGTTTACTACAAGCCACAACGTGCACAGTTACCGTGCATTGTTAGTGCCTTTATGCTTGTTTTTATAAGTATACATAATTTCTTTCAAAATACTTTGGACTTTGGACTTTTGAGCCATTACACACGAACAAAGTGATGTTCCAATGGATGCACCCTCTCAAAGTCTCTACAGTCATTTTATATTCATGTAGAAAAGTAGAGATTGATAGACTGTTGCCTTGTCAACATCTAGTTTTCCTCATTGTTCTACTGCACATGTGACATTCAACATGGCAACAGATACTGTAAGTGCTGGCGACCTTGCGAACGAAATAGGCAGAACTCCATCTACCGAACTTGAACTCCACGAAATTCAAACTCATAGGCCAAATCCAAGCAACATTATGCCACATATAGAAGACAAGCCGAAATACTCTTCATCAGGTCAAGATGAGCCCGGTGTTGGTGACCTTGCCAATGGCGTAGGCACAACTCCATATTGCGAACTTGAACGCAATGCTGTAAAAGCACAAGGACCGAGCAACACCCAGCTCCAAGGAGACAAACAGAAAGACTCTTCAGCGGATCAGGAAGAACCTGCGGTGACGAGCTCCTGTGGATTCTGCTCGCACAGAGGACGTTTCTCAACACTTGACGCCATATTTGTCTTAGCTGGAATTGCATTGTATATTGCAGATCTTGCAACAGATCTTCTAGTCGGTGTGCAATACTTACGGCAAGGTGATATATTATGGAGTATCATGACGTTTGTCTTTGTGTTTGTGCCCTCGTTGGTCCTGCAGTTATTCAGCTTTCGATGGTTCGTCTTAGACTTAGACGATGACGCGAAGTACAATTCAAGAACATTTTTGAAAAAGCTTTGGGCCTGGTGTCAGTGGCTAGCTAGTCACATTTTACAACTCGGAGCCATCAAAAGGTATTGTGAAATACCTAAACATTTTGTATTACTTGATAGAACAGTATTTTTAGGTGAGGGAGATTATTTCTTTTCCAAAAGCAATGCCTATTTTCGGTTCCGAACTTCATATACATGTATATATTGTTAGCCTAGAAAAATTCAATTACAAAAATAAATTGATATAATAAAAAACTTTAGTAGAAAAATACGACCTCATCAAGAAGGAAGTGAATACAAATGAGAGCAAATTATGCTCATAGCTGGCACCCGCTCGGAAAAAATAGGCTGGAAAAGACTGGTTATCATGTGTTGCATTTCCCCGCTTTTTTACGTGCTCGGATTAAAAAAAATTTACTTCATGAAACCACTATCCAACAATATTTTAAAAGTTACAACGCTTGCCTCATTATCAACATAATTTAACAAACAGTGAAATGCTATCCTTTGTCATTAGGACAAAACCAAATTTGTGAATTTTATTTCCTTACTCTTTAGGTTCATAAAGCTTAGAAATGTTATTGACTTTAATATTAATCTCATATGATTTCAGATACTGGAGCACGTTCAAATTCGGCCTTCTTAGTC
Source organism: Mesocentrotus franciscanus (assembly GCA_037976565.1). Taxonomy (NCBI): domain Eukaryota; kingdom Metazoa; phylum Echinodermata; class Echinoidea; order Camarodonta; family Strongylocentrotidae; genus Mesocentrotus; species Mesocentrotus franciscanus. The sequence goes on along the minus strand of CP137678.1, from coordinate 29,555,676 downwards.
GGAGGGACAGCACATACTATCAACGAATGATTTCTGAGCGGCTTGACATCACCATGTTACGTCTTCTAGAAGCATTCATGGAATCAGCTCCTCAGCTTGTCCTGCAAGTCTACATCATGGTGGAGAGTGAGGAACTCTACTGGTTTACCGGTGAGAAAGAAAAAAACATTTCAAGCAATTGTCAAGGAAAACAAAACAAAGCGTCACAAAAAACGAAAAACAAATAACAACAAAATGAATTTATTTGGGCTGCATATTTTTACCACTCACGTAATGTAGAGAAGTTGAATCCACTCCAAATGTTATATCAATCCCAAAGCAGTAGCTCATTAGTTACTCCCTTGAGCGTTGATTCCACTTAAAAAAAAATGCTCAACCCCAACTAAAATGATCGTTGGGCCTAATAGTAATAATATGACACCCCAAAGAAGATTTATACTTTTGTAAATTTAAATAGCAAATAGGTCGCCCTTCATTATTATAAATTAAATGTATGGGTCATGGTTATGATGATGCTTCATGTTCCATTAGCCATGTTAACGGCAACTCCATAATTCCACCCAAATTAGACAGATTAAAAGGATGAGAAGGCAGCCTGTTTTCGGGATTTGGGTACAATAATGAAAGGAGCAGATGTATATCGATATTCTCTGCTGCTTAAAGAGTAAGGAGATTCACTGAGGAAAAGTGGTTGACATAGCTTTCATGGTTTGAACAACAATCCATTATTACATTCTGGAAAATCTTAGAATATTCTAGAAACCCACCTCATGAACATACAAATATGATAGGGGAAATGTTGGTATTGATTTTTAAAACCTAGAAACAACCTACTACCGACTTTCTATAAACATAATATTAGTTCTTATATTATTTTCTACTTAATATTTCAGCTGCTTCGGCTGTTGTGTCCTTACTTTCCCTTGCCTTTTCTCTTGGGATATACCAGAAAGCTCTTCGAGACTATCTAGATGATAAAGAAAAGCTTTCGTACAGTCACGTGGCGTTGCTCATTGTTTGGCGTCTATTCACCATCACTGCCCGAGTCCTCGCAATGGCGCTTTTCGCATCAATCTACGAGTGGTGGGTCTTCGTGTTAGCTGCAGCTCACTGGGCAGTCATGACCGCATGGCTGATATGGCAAGGTACGTCATTTCACAAGTCAAAATACGATGAGATACCCTTTGATGCAGTCATAGGAATCATCCACATCTTCTGTTTCTTCAACATGAAAGACGGTCCAACGAGATACCGAGCGACCTTCTTTTACATCGTCATATTAATTGAGAATACCGTCATGTTTGGGCTGTGGTATAGCGAGGAGGATTCCCAAGACAAGATGTACGGATTACCGGCGTTGGTATTCGTCTGGGGCGGTTTCTTTGTCGGTATCTTCTTTATGTCATTGTATTACCACTGTTGCCATCCGAAGGGGAAGATACAGATCTGCTTGTGCAAAGGTGAGCAAAGAGGCGGCGAAGATGGAGTAGATGGGGGGAATGTAGAAGATGATGGTGTAAACATGACAAACGTGACAAATGTACAATGTGCAGACAACGCGGTGGATGCGACAACTTCAACTAGGACATTGTCAGAAGGGGATAGATACCGGTACCTTTTCTCCTACAAATGGCGGCGTCGCATGCATCCCAAAGTATTACTGACAGAAAGGAGTATCAATTACGTGGATGCCATGATGACGACATCTTCTCAGGAAACTACAAACAGCAATATCCGAATAGGATCCTGAAATGCTAGACACAAGCGTGAATGCTACAGGCATTACATAAGAAAGGTCGACACGGCGTCATGGGAACTTTGATAGCAAGTTCTTTGAGGGCTCCTTAATGTGGGCTAGTAGAGGTGTTGTGGCCTAGTAAATAAGTTACCAGACTGCAGTTAAAAGTGCAGGGTTCGAATTTATACCACATCACCGACGTCCTTGGCCAGATAGTAAACTCCATTTGCCACACTTGACTCAGGTGGAGTGACACCGGTAGGAATTAGTTCCTTGAATCTTTAGTGCCTTCATTAGGACAGCTATTCCCAGGCGAGGTAGTAGTCCAAAGCTCTTTCGAAACGCAAACACATTGATAAATAATGGGCTTTACCACTGTTACAAGTACACTACTCTACTCTATCCGAAGCCGTGACTTTGAGTAACCTCCTGCCATGCACATATTCCTGTAAGACAAAACTTCATCATAACACTTTAAAGTGTTGAAACTATTTTGAATATTATATGAATTTCGATGAAATACACCATGTCCATGAAGTCGGCCTTTCTAATTGCAAGAGGTCAATGAATCTCGACGAATATCGATACAATATCAAGTGTGAAAATCTTTACCCTTACTTACTATTGCTGTACATATTTCGAAGATCTTCAATGAAATTTTCTTGAATATTCCAAGGAAATTGAAGAAAAAAAATAAAAGCAGGTATACATGGAATTATTATTTTGCATTTTCATTTGACGAGCCCTAAATTTTCTTTAAGCCTATTACTTCTTTTAGACCGCTTGCGGTGTTCTCACAACTTTTCTGTCATGTCCATAATCTGTTCTACTTTCCTCCATTCTTTGCGTTGTGTAATGTTTTAAAGGAAAATCCAACCTTCATAAAGTCATATATTAGTAATCCAAACGAAAGCCGAAAAATGACAGAAGTAGACTGGAGAAAGTTTGAACGAAATCGGACCAAAAAAGTTATAATCACTTTACGTATTAGCACTTCAATTGGCTTACTTGGTAACGTCACTGTGACGTAGTGCCGGACAACTTTCTCTTTTGTTTCAACACAGAATATGACTAACAACATTTTTTTCTTTCTCAAAAGGTATAATTCATGAGGGTCTTTTTTGTGGGGGACCTATAAATAATAATATGCTATCCATAGTATATTTTGAGTAGTGCCCAACAATAGGAGAACAATAATAATTAATGATATTTTGTTCACGACAAACGGTAGAGTTGTCCATGACTACACCACAATCCAGTGATCAAAGTGCAAATTAGATTTTCGCATAGATTTAGTGATCTCATTATATTTTAAACTATTATAACTTTCTTATTATTTTTCTGTTTTATTTCAAATATTCGTCATTCAGATTATCTGTTTATTCTGCTTTCATACAAATGAACCTGATACAAAGGTTGGATTATTGCCCTTTAAAGATATAAAGATAAGTGCGACTGGGCCTTTGCTGTATTTTAATACGGATTCACTGCTAACAAGCCACTTCGCTCTAATCATGCTAATGATCCCCTAACCTACTTCATATTTACTAATGTAATTATGAACATGTATTTTTTGTAATAACTTTGTAATGTTTTGTTTTCTTTTGTGTTGTTTTGTTTTTTAAGAGCGAAAATAAATGAAGTAGACTGAAAATATCTACAGCATTTTTTTCTCCTAGGGACCATTTAGTTTCTCCCCCTCAGTTCAACATTTCTGTTCCATCTTTTGTTTCATGCGAACAATATATATATATATATATATACGATGTCATGGCGAATTGAAAAATAAGAGGCAAACGACTGGACAGACCCGCTGCGACTGTCTCCAATCTGGAAAGATGTGCGCGCATGTGCGTGTGAGTTTGTGAGTGCGTGTGCGCCTATGTTCATGTGCATGAAGATGCGAGTGTGTCTTTCTTCCCGTAATGACTAATTTTTAGCGTCATATGAAAGGGTTTTTCATGTTTGTGTTTTTCTGAGAAAGGGGAGGCATATATCTTTTCTAATATATCCACCATGCCTCCTCTCAACTTCTACACTCAAACACGTCTACAATAGGAGTTGGAGTGGGGGTAATAATAAGTCAACCTCGCATGCCCTATATCCACGTTTGTACCTGTATACTTAAATGGGTCGCAAAATCAAATGCTATGCACACAATACAAATTGTTGTATTCGTCCAGAGCATGAACACTTAAAGATAAGTATGTATACGCTCGTTGCCGCTCGGTTGGAATTTGGACCACACAAGCAAATGTGGCCCGGATCATAAATGGGGTAAATATTGTATGAACACGTTTCTTCCAAATCCGAAAAAAAATGATAACGATACCGCTTTGCACGCTGTGAAAAGGTCTCAGAGAATCATTTATTGGCACATGTGGTAATTTTAGGGTTTGGCCACAAGCAGGTACTCCTTTCTACAAGGTTGTAAGAAAAACGTGGAGTATAGGCTAATTACCATGTCAACGAACGGTATTGATGATGGCGAAAACATCAAAATCAACTTGACGGATCGTGATGACAGTGAGCAGACGAGCCCTTGTGGAACGTCGGCACACGAAGGCACATTCACCCTGTTCGACGCCATGTTTTTTATAGTTGGCATGGCGCTGTACATAGCGGATCTCGTAACAGATCTTGTTGTCGGCGTACAATATTTTAGACGAGGCGATATATTATGGAGTATCATGACGTTTGTCTTTGTGTTTGTGCCTTCACTGATCCTGCAGTACTTTAGCTTTCGATGGTTCATCTTAGATATGAAGGAGGAACAAATGTACGAATCGACAGCGTTGAAGAAGCTATCGGCGTGGTGTCAGTGGCTAGCTACGCATGTACTACAGCTTGGAGCCATCAAAAGGTATAAAAGAAAAGTAAGCTTGATTTTTTAGCAGTAGCGGTTCTTGCGTCTCCTCCCACCAAATAACGAAAAATACGCAAGGCGCATGTAGACAATTAATGCGAGAACCCATTAACTCCTCCTTGAAGCCACTGCACTGCATTTTAGGGCTTTTCCGACACTGATTGGTCGAAAATTCCAGGAAAATGCGGTAATTTCAACTTGGCGAAGACAACCATTCAGCTTCAGTATTTATAATTTCTTTTTCATTAATTTCCCACTATCGAACGAAATTAAGGTGCTCTTTTATTGGTGGTTGGGTAGACTTTCGTGTGGGAATACATTTAATCAAGAGATATGATAAGATAAGATTAAAATCTATATATAAAGTATTTCCTTTTGCAAGACAGAAGACAATAAAAAAATCTTGCTACGTAACCCTTTTTGATTCAGTGGCACATTAATCCGACCGTAATTGCATTTGTATTTGACATTCTGTTCTTTACATAATATGTGACATTATTTTGTAGAAATCTACATGTTCATTTATCCCATTGCCTACACTTGAACATGGTGATTTCTGTATGCAACCTATTCCGAATATAACAATTCAGTCGTTGAGTTAACATTACGATTCGCCCACAATTTCAGATATTGGCGCACAGTCAAATATGGCATGCGGAGTCGTCAAGATCATAGATACTACGATCTGATGATTTTCGAGTATCGTGACATCAGTATGTTACGTCTTCAAGAAGCATTCATGGAATCTGCGCCTCAGCTTGTCCTACAAGTCTACATCATGTTAGAGAGCAAAGAATTCCACTGGCTTACAGGTAAAACCTACATGCGCCTCACTTATTAACTTCAGTAACCCCAACCCCCCAAATTTCATCACGCCCTCTAATTACGTTCTTTTCTGAATATAATTCTATGAGCTAAATTTCTGAATACGTTTGTCTCACTGTTTGATAAAACCGATGGGGTATATGCAAAAAATAACAATCAAATATTTTCATCCTATTACACCGAAAGCACCCAAGACCGACATAAAGAAGAAATACGGTAGCAAGAATGGAAAGAAAGAAGATCAAAGAACTTAAGAGAAATCAAAGAAATAAGTCACGTATATATAAAGAGAAATACAAGGTACGGGTGAAACAGACTGTAAATAAAATGGAAAAGGGGAAATACAAACTAAAGCACATTAGGAATATAGAATAAAAAAATGGAATAAACCAATATGGATAAAGAACGGACACACGAATGAAATACAAACGTAGAGGAGGAAAAAGAAGAAGCACAGATAGAAGATGAAAGTAGAGGTAATACAAAATAAACCAACGAAAACCAAAAGATAGGCATTCAAACAAATGTCGGTCCCGTATGCTGTCGGTCCTATCTAGGAAAACATTTTGAAAAGTGACAATAAGGCCAACGAAACCGAAATTAATATAGGTCTTGTTGACTGTAAGTATCGTGGACCCTCTGAAAAGTGACAAGGAGGCCCACTGCGAGAAAACCTTCCTCTTCTTTTTTGTTCTGATAGATGAAAGAGAGAAGTTTTACATACTTTTGTTGATGTATAGAAGTTCACTATAAACTATACAGGTATAACGATGCCATTTTTTGCTGAGGATGAACTGCAAATGTTTTTCTCCCTAATATTCTCTGTGTTTTTTGTGTTTTAGCTACTTCAGCCCTTGTCTCCTTAAGCTCACTCGCTTTTTCACTAGAAATGTACCACAAAGTTCTACGAGCTTCGCGAACAGACAGACTTAATATTTCTTACTCTGGCGTGGCATTACGTATTCTTTGGCGTCTGTTCACCATCACTGCCCGGGTTATCTCGATGGCGCTCTTTGCATCAATCTACGAGTGGTGGTTGTTTGTTTTGGCCGGTGGTCACTGGGTGGTTATGACCGCTTGGCTGATATGGCAAAAGACAGAATTCCATGATTCTTTGGTTGATGAGATACCCTTCAATGCAGTTATAGGAATTATCCACATCTTCTGCTTCTTTAACATGAAAGAGGGCCACACAAGATACCGAGCGCTTGCCTTTTACACGGTGATATTCATTGAAAACACCACTATGCTTGCCTTATGGTATGGAGAACAAGAGTCAAAGGAAGAGATATATGCAATTCCTGCTCTTGGCTTCGTCTGGGGCGGGTTCTTCGTGGGAATCCTGATCATGGCCTTGTACTATATCTCTTGCCATCCGACTGATGATATACCATTTTGTATACCACCTCCGTGGAGCAAAGAGGCAGATTCTGGAGAAAATACCAAAAGCAGGGGCGTCAACTCAAATTTACTGAGCAGAGCTGGTGAAAGGTCATCCATAGAAAAACTACCAGAACGGAAGCGACACCAGTATTTCTTCTCCCACAAATGGAGGCGCCATGAAACTCTGTTGCCCGTTGTACACGACGATTCACATGCATAACGTTAGAGTTTGCTTATTTTACTAGTTGAGTTGCAATATTATGTTTATCTTGTCAAGAAGTGTTATAATTTCATTGCAATGGTGTGCGCGGTCTCTCAATTTCTTAATAATAGATACTGTATGACTTGAATAACGCGAATACATGTATGCAATGGGCCAGCTGTTTACATGAGGATTTCAACGTTTTATATTTTAGACATGGTTTACAAAGTGTACCCATTTAATGACTTAAAAGTTCATGCCATTTTAGACATGGTTTACAAATTGTACCCATTTAATGACTTAAACATTCATGCCCTTCTTGTTTCTCAATGCTATCACATAATGTACAAGATGACGTGTTATTATAGTCTGACAGTCTATCTTTTACTTTACATGTCCAAATATTCTATCGCTTGCTGCCAATAATGATATCATGCAAAAATAAATGGAAAATGCAAACACAGTGCTGAATTACCGGCGTGTGAGCCAATTATTGAGGTGTCGTGATATAGTAGTTCGTTCACTTGACTCTCAAGTCCAAGTGCTAAGGGTTCGAATCCCAGCCCGTCCTTTGTCCTTTGGCAAGACATTAATCCACCCACTCTCCATCCAGGTCTATATAGCTGGGGTAATAATAATTGCAGAGCCATCAGGAAGATCAGCAGTGATGCTGATGAGGCTTCCTTGGGTAAACAACTAATGATGTTGATGATGATGAGGATGATGATGACTATTTTCATTATTGTTATTATCATTATTATTATTATTATTATTATGATTATGATTATGATTATTATTATAATTAATATTTATTTACTTATTTATTCATCATTATTATCATTATTTAATTTATCGTTTTCATCATTATTCTCATAATCATTATGGTGATGAATTTTATTATTACATGGTTGATTAGCGCAAGTAATGATGCAATCGAAATTACTCCTCTGGTGCAGCGGGCATTAGTGCAAGAAGACCCGATTACAAAATTGTTTTACCTTGATGACGTAGGGGTAACTCTGACATGTCTAATGCGAGTTGCACACGAGGCGTCCTTCGAGTGCGTAATTGTCTGCGTCAATCGAACCTGGGTGTAGTCCAAATGCAATTTAACGACATATTATATATTCCACACAAGACTGAAACGAATGAGAAAGCTCACGATCTGTCTTTCACCTTTAACAGAACCCGATGTCCTCTACGAGATCCTGTATATTTAGTGATATATTATACAAGCTAATAAAGTTACTTCAGTCAAAAACAAAGTTTGGAGTAGTTTTCTTTAAAAAATATGTTATCTGTTTTCTGCTGTTATCTGAAGAATATTAATGGAACGTTTTGTTGTGTAATTACCATGCGACTCCAAGATAGATAATTTTGTTTTGAAATAATAATAGTGTATATGCTGGTCAGATAATTATTTCTACTTCATGTTGTAAAACAAATGAAAAAAGATAATCTTTTAATGGCCTAAGGCCTAATTCTTCAAATCTAACTGAGCGTGCGTTTGCAATATATAAATATACTTATGAGTAGATTTGAAAATGAACTTTTGATAAATGATTATTCAAGTTAAAGATCTGAATTATCCAGGTAAGTGTTCAAAATATCATGCCTGAATTTTGCTACAAAATATCAGAATCTGTAATGAGTGTTAATCTCTGTTATAATTAATAAAATTCTATTTCATAGGAATCATACGGGTTATATTTTTTTCAACATTTCCTATTCCTTTGTAAATAAGGATTGCATAATACCCGTCTTCATTTTCTACGTTGTCGGTGGCATCATCATGATCATTATCAACCCCCTCCTTTGTCATAACCATGATCTGCCCATCCTTTAAAAAAAGGCGTAACATCGGTATGTAAATCCCATATATTTCGCTGTATTTTCCTCAATTTCTTTCTTTCTCTCTTACTCTCTCTCTCTTACAGTCTCCATGTTGCACTCTGATTTAATTATTGTTGGGTTTCTCAAGAAGTAAGGAAAATATTAATAAAGATAGCAATTGGAAAATTTTCCATTCTGCCTTACACTTACCTAGTTATATATGTGGCTCTATCGTGCAAATTCCACCCACCTGAACAATCATTATCATAAAATATAATTATGAGGAACATAGTCAATTTTTTGTTGGTGTATTGTTTTTATTTCTTCGTAACTAAGCAGCTATAGGCCTACACCAAGAGCTGTTACTCGGCAAGCACTAAATATATAAATAGACATGTATGTACAGTTATTATTTTCTTCCTCTTTATAAAATTATTAAACAGAAGTACTTAGTACTGTCAAACTTTGAGAAAAGAGACAATTTGTATGATACATATTGAGGTTTACAGAAGGTGTATGAACGTTATCAAATATAATTTCTAAGAAACACACTCGTTTATAAGTTAATAAAGGTAGAAATCATATATATATATATATATATATATATATATACATATTATATAAAACATACAGCTCCAAATAAACCGAAAATTAAAAACTATGTTGATACAACAACGATCACCTGAAAATATCCCCTAACAAGATAAGTAGTTAACAATCTCTGATCCCACATCAATATTAAATTCTTTTTTATGAAACAATAAAGCTATCGAATATGAACAGCAACTGCATGTAAATTAAATTAAACCATATTATTTGTTTAGGAGATAGCAGTCTTTAGTTCACCTCTACCAACCCACACGTACCCTCCGATCCTCCAACTCTGGTCTTCTACACATACCGTTTTCAAAGAAATCTTGAGGGGAACGAGCTTTTGCTCATGCCGGACCAGCCCTGTGGAATTCACTTCCACATGAGCTGAAGATTTCCGATTCTTCAACGTCTTTTAAGAGCAACCTTAAATCCCATTTGTTCAATTTTGCGTTTTGAAGACAGACATTCATTCATTCTTTCATTTTTGTATTTTCTTTCTTATGTAAGTGTACACGATTCTTTGTCATGATGTAATGTGTTCCCTAATATTTTGAAGCGCCTTGAGCATTTAATCAAACTGGATAATGGCGCAATATAAATCTCATGTATTATTATTATTATATCGCTTGTATTCAACAACTTAATTAGAAAAAGATTATGACATTAACATGATCGGATATAATTTTCAGTGTGAAGAGCATACAAAAGTTGTGCAAAATTTATTCAAGGTTCTCATAGTCATCGTCTAGAAATTTTGCGAGCTGTTGTTGTTTGATGAAGGTCTTTTTGTCCTTCTTCTCTGTAGTATCAAGACCAGTAATGCTTACGCCAATGCTAGTTTCTTTTGAACTCTGCCGAGAATTTGGCGTTGATCGCTTTCGTTTATCGTTAGGCGTCACTGGGCGCTCAAAGCTCTCGTAGATGTTCGAGTCCACATCACTAGCTTTGTCTCCAGGATCGTCATCGTCATCACCTATCACCATGTCGGGATAATCGTAGCTGGCATCGCGCACCAGATCAGGGTTGAGCGTGTAGTACTTGGGGTCGCGGACGACGACGAAGCCGTCAGGACTTTCCATAGTCTTTGACCCTGCTTCGGACGGGACAACGGCAGGAAGTGGAGACTGTGAGTTCAACCAATGTGACATGGGTTTCGGACTGAATGGCAACATTGGTTTTGCCGAGACTGGTGGTGGTTGTGGAGGATTTTCGCAATCTGTCAAATCACGCGGTGTCTGCCCTCTAACCGTGATCAGATCTAGGACATCGTAATCGTCTTTGTCGTCTTGTTTTTCGAGTTCTTTATATACATGCGTGTTGTCACCCACGGATTCGTCACTGAGCGTGATCAGAGTTGATGTGTTTATTTGCAGTACGTCATAACTATTGGATCTTTTTCGAGGTTCGAGCGCTTTATATTCAAGATTAGACGATGTCGGTAGGGTTTGTCTGGATTGAACTAGTTGGGGTAGATCATATTTTACACTTTCCTTCCGCTTTAATGAAAGATCATCATACGCGACTGTTTCCATAGACGGGAAGATGGTATTGTCAATGGTGATATTACCGATGAGATCTGTTATATGATACGGCCCTTCAACCCTGTTGCTTGATGTACTTTCAACACTATTCCTGGACGGTAACGAGTTGCTTCTCTTCATCTTCGCCGTTGGACTGGCGTCACTGATCTTCGCCGAGCGACCGATGTCACCGAGCTTTGGGGTTTTCCCGTTCACCTCTTTCCTCGGGGTCGTAAGGAAATGATATACGTTCTCGTCCGTAGGTGAAGTGCTATCCGGAATCTCGGAATACTCAAAGCTCTTTTCCTTGCTGCTTCGGCTTCGCCTGAAATGCACCATGCCAATACTGCGCCGCTTCCCTTTCGGTACCTGACACCCTTCCCCTCGTTTCACGAAGGTACCACTTCCCTTGCGCTTCTCTGAGACTACATCCATCTGATAGGAAGGTCCTCCAAGGCCCTTGCTGATAGTGGACAAAGTTGTATTCTCTGTTGCACCGCTCTTGTTGGATCCATTGCCGTTGTTCACCCCAGCGATTCCTGTCAGGAAGTCGTAACCGGTGTTAGACACGTGAAGGCCATTGGTGTTGTCCGTCAGATGACGTTGGTTGGCTCGCCTGGAGAAGATTAAACATAAAATTTGTATATTGAGTGGAATTCGAGTAATATCGCAAAGTATGACGGATGGATGATACAAGAGAGCAGCATGCTTTACTGGACATGCACATATTGATAAATTAACTATAGAACCTAAAACCGAAACGTATCATCATCACCTTCGGTTTTTATTGCAAACACTAGATTTCTTATTCAACATTTTTCATTAGTTGAAGTGGATTTTGTTACAGATGTAGGATAAGGGTTGTAATTGGGTTCCCGATTATATTTATGGTTTTGTTTTGAGCGCCGTTCATAAAACGTGTTACAATAACAAGTTACAGTCACTGTTTTCATGATTATAAGCTACTGAAATAATTGAATTTAGTTGGTTGTATGCAAATCTGATACAAAACAGTGGCATTTACAATTAACAAAAAGTTTAATGTAACAGGCACCGGATGGGTAATTATATAGTGCTTGATGCAGGGTTCAATTTAAGAAGTGGGTTAGTGTAGGATGTTTACCGCGGAGAATTTGTCGCCGAAGCTCGCGTCTGACTGCCGGAAGGAGTAGAACAGACATAAAAGAAAGGAAAGAACGATTGGATGAAAAATCATATTACCTACAAATGTTTTGGTTAAAAAGAACTTACTTTCTTTTCTTCCAGAAGTAGCAGTGGATTGTGATGCTGACTGCAAAGATCAGTATGGCTCCAAGGAAGCAGGCCACAACAATGATGATTATTCGATCTTCAAAAAAGGACATAGAAATGGACAATAATTACCCGCGACTCGAGTGCATGTGTGAAGAATAAACACGAGAATGTATTATAACTTGTAAAGTGGAGCTTAGAATGTTATCAAACTATGACACAAAACACGAGTTCAAGGAACTAGCCGATTAAATGCAGTTATCCACTGATATCACGTGTAATATCACAACAAGGATGTTTACATCAATGCATACTGCTAAAATACCATTATATTTCGTTAGTGTAAACTACTCCTTATTGTAAATAAAAGTACGCGTATTCAATATCAATTGATTTCAAATAACAGAAATCCATACAAGAACCTGTACATAAACAAAATGAATATATTTGAATATGAGGATTTTCCCCTTAAATTGTGCAACTGCTAGCGGTTGAAAAATGAGTTTCCTTGATCTGCCTGCCCAAAGATGGGCTTACCCTATGTAAACCCTGTTCAGCTATATAAACCGTTCAGCTATATTTCGATTATAGGATCATTTGAGAGCTATTCTTTTCAGGGAATCTGTTTCTACTATGATATTCTTCCAAAATGAGATTTCAAAAAAAAATAATGAGAAAGATCACAACTTATTTTTCATCTTCACTAGAATTCCACACCCTCTGTCTTTAAGATGGTCGGATACCTTGATGATCTTCGTAATTGGACTATTTGTAAACAAGCGTCTTGTAGGATCGTGTCCGTTTTGAAGGACCCTTTCCATACTCACCTCCGTTCCCAGAAGACATGCTCAAAGCTACGGTTGTTTGCCCATCTGACCTTTGAGATAGACTGGAGGTAGTAGACGGACTAGATGGTTGAGGAACCACTCCTGATGTACGGGGCTTGGGTGTGACGGAATCTGTCAGTGAAATCAAGATATATGGAGGAATGACGAAACTTATCAAATAGACGACTGAATAATTTAAACCTTTACGCGGATATAAACTTGCCTGGTAAAGCCAATCTCTATTGAAATTTCCTATTTTGTTATTAGCCTAATAGGCCATTTTCGTAAAGTAACCCAACTTATGCACATGGCTTTGTGAAGTGCCTCGATACGAATTATTTCATTCACCTGTTACGAATAATGTATCTCAATAGTCAGAATGCGAACTACATACATTCGTTGTTTTGTGTAGGTAGGACAAACATAATGGCTTGTTCTACCTAGCAACACATAATATGTGCACTTTGCATTATGACTATTGAAATACAATTATTCGTATCAGGTGAATTAAATAATTCGTATCGAGGCACTTATACATACATTTTGTTACTTTACGAAAATGGTCTATTAGTATCTGATAAGGCACATAAAAGCACGGTTCAATTAAATTGTCCATTAACAAAAATGTCCGTATTTTTGAACTGTTGGTTTAATGGAATCTGAACGATATTCAGGGGTATGGACTTTTCTGCAATCTTTAACATACACAACCATTCATAATTAAATAAATTATATAGAGATGGACCAATTGTATGAAGAAAACAAAATCAAGGCACAACATCTAAGATTTCCCCTTCTCTGGGGATGAGAGAAACTGACATAAGTCTAAGTTCATGGATATCTCATAGAAAGGCAGGGTAAAGAATTCGAACGTGTCCTAATGGGATTTCCATGAACCTTAAACTTATGACGGTTTCGAGAAACTGGCTCCGGCCAAGAGGTTACTTCCATTGTTGGTTTGATTCCTATAGATTGCTTATCAAATCTTCCTTTCGATATCATTACCTCCTGGGAAGAATGGAATCTCGAGGATCTTGACGTCATCAATAGCTACCCCTGAGCCTGGTCGACGATGTGATGCCTCAAACATTATCTGATTGAGAAAGATAAAATGAACTTGTGAACTATGGATCTTTTGCAAACATCTGCATTTAATCACTTATATTTTTGGATTACCTCTCTTGAAGAAGTGCAACTGATCTACCATTAAGTACAGATATTTATACAATATATATTTAAATATAAGCTTTTTAAAGTAAGCTTTAAAATAAAGCTTGATATAATCGTTATATAAACGAAGAAGGAAGGTTTGAGGTTAATATTCGATATTGTTACGAATATATGTTTCATCAATGTTGACGGTGTAAAGCCTCACACATGTGATTGAGAAAGATAAAATGAAGGTACGAACTGTGCAACACGATCGCGAAGACTTCCAATAAATCATCTTTAGGCAATTTCACTACCTTTTTGTATGTCCTACAGAAATCACGTTTTGACTTTTATTATGTCATGGTGATGTTCTCACATTTAAAAAGGTGACGTACTGCAATTGACTTTGGTTGAAATCTCGAAAGTTCACGTAGTTGTGATCATTTTGTGCAAACATCTGTATGTAATCATGGTTTGTTTTGTATTCCCTCTCTTATTTTACATGGTGTGGTGTCGAGAATGTCCTAGTGAACTAACATTAGGTGCACAGACAATCAGAGACTACTATCATGCTTGTTTAACTATAGAATCGCGAATGATTTAAATTAATATTCAATTCGATATCTATTTTCTAATGATTTTTAATATGAAGTTCAATGTTCGGATCCCTGCCACATTAATCTACATTTGCCAAACTCGACCCAGGTGAGGTAATGGGTACCTGGCAGGAATAAATTCTTTGAAATGCTAGAGCGCTAAAATGGACGCAATGCTAAAGCCGTGGTAATAATTGAGGAGCGCCAAAAGTGTCAAGTTTAGTAGCCATGAGCACTATACAAGAACCTACCATTATTATTTTTATTTTATTGTAACACAATCCTACATTGTCAAATACTGATTTAAACAGATGCAATGACCTTAGAAAGTAACCTTTTGACAATCTATAGTACCCTGTAATTCCGGTTCGGTTTCCTCTCGCTCTCTCAATCTCCTTTCTAGTAATCCAAACCCGTTACAATCACGACCAGACAACAAGCTAATCTCTTCATCTGACACGTATCTCCTCTCTGAGGCTATCACCTTATTTTATCAATTTTACCTACGTATGTAGCAGTATTGTTTCAGAGTGATTGTTGTACTGTGAATTATAACAGAAAAGTTATCCGCTCGGTTCAAGATTCAAAAACAAAAAATAACTGTACAGAATTTTGGTGGTTTGATATATCAAAAGATATCCCCTATTTTAAAAACTGATCAAAATGTCTGAGTTTAGGCTGATTGAGACATTAAATTGTTAAATTATCGGTTTAAAAATGCATCAAAGAGCATTACCAAATTACACCCAGCGAATATTGACAACATATGTTGACTATCTGTCATCATACAATTAAAAAAACTTTTCCTTGGTTCTGAAAAATACCAAGTCAGTGATAAATTCAGTAAACACGGTAAAGGTAATATATAGGCCATTATATTTCACTCCTGCCCAATTGATGTCTGGTTTATCAATTGACCGTTCTGATAGTATAGTTACAAGTACACTATGGGGTTACACTTTGAAAACAATCGAGTAAAATCTCAAACTCTTGCACGCAATATTTTATCGACCGGTATAAAGTACTTTTATCAACCGAGGCAGATGTATATAGCTCGGAATAGTGATCATCGTCTGTAATGATTAAATGGTGATACTCGAATTGCATTCTATCAATTTATAAAATACATGTATATAAATCAACCCATTACTAGGTTTCTGCTGATTAGACCATTAGCCTGGGACAATTTTATCTGTCGTATAAAAAGCTGGAAAGCTATTATTTTATTAAGCAAGGGTTGACCAACAGAAATGGCTACCTATCTTACTTAAAAGCAATAATTCAGTTATCAAGAATGGTTCTTAGATATCCCACCGAAAAACATACACAAATATCTTTTAGATCCTATGGATAATTTTATAGCATACCTTTTGCTGTGTTTATTAGTTTTGATTATACAGATTAAAGAAGGTAACAACTCACTTGTCCGGGTGTTGGGCACGGGAACTCAATCTCGACAAAGCGCCAGCCAGCAGTAAAACTCATCTTAGTCCACATCAGCGCCCCATCGCAACCTATGACATTCATGGAAGGATAGGTGTCTTCGTTTCCTTCCGGGTCGTCTGCTATCCACATGAAGAAATAGAAAGAGATCTGACCCATACCGGAAGTGAAGTTCATCTCAGGGGAGATGATCTTGGTGGTGAAGTTGTGGAATTCATGCACCGCCGTGCTTTCCAGGGACTTGCTGTTCGCAAACACATCTGGACAATGATGAAAAATTACATACAATCTGTCATTGATTAATTACTACACAAATGAAATATCATTTAGATCCATTACTTGTATGAAAGATTTAATCACAGGAATTATTGTTGAACAATAGGTATTTTACTTGTTAAAAGTAATAAAAGTAAACTAGTTAAAAGTAATATTCCTCTTTAATACTGTTCTTTTCACCTTGTAGTAGTAGGTACTAGTAGTCACCGATTCGACTATGCATTTCCACATCAAATGCTTCACATAGGGTAAGGATTTCCAAATTAACTATGGTATTATTGGATTAAAAACTTGATTAAATCTGTCAACATTTCATTTCTGGAAGGTATCAAACATATTTGGGTGATTTTTTGTTCTTAAGAGATTTGTTTCTTCTGTTTAGTCTAAAGAGTTAAGCACATACACAAAAACAAAAACATAACAAAATCATAAAGCCCCCCTCCCTCCCAAAAAAAAAAAAGAAAAAAAGAAAGACAAAAAGAGAGAATGAAACACAAAACCAGTTTGCATTCAGATTTAATATCTTTCGGGAAACGTGTTCGTAGGTAGAATTGCTGTTTCTATTTCGGGAAGGGAGGAGGGAAAAGCTTGATATACTATGGAGCCGATAATTTATTGCTATGTTTTTCCATTTCCTGCCTGTATTTGCTTCAAAGCTCTCTGCTTTCCCCATATTTCAATTCGTCTACATGGCTTCCGTGCGCCTAGCCTGGCAAACCAGACACAAATAGAAACCCGAATTATCTCTTATTTCTACACTGAGATTCAAACCCTAATTAATTGATATGAACATGTGCTTTCCGTAATTGAACTATAAGCCCGAGCTGTCAACCCTACACGGCTGCGAACAGTGCTACCGCGCCACTGGTATATCCAGCTGGAAATATATCCAGCTGAAGATATAGTTTGATATAGTTATTTGTCCTTTGTGGAGAAAAAAAGAGAGCATCTCGGTATTTGGCCAATATACGGACTCATGTGCAACTGCCTCGAGATTCAAGTTCATATTTGCTATGTGGGCAAGCCATAGCTAAAATCTCCCATGCTTTACCCACCACATCTCATATTATTGTATATATTGTGTTTTATAGCCCTACCAGAGCCTAGATCAGGGGCGTTTCATCAACATTTGTCCGCCGACAACTGTCAGTGCTGACTAAATTTGACCAATCAGAGGCCTGGGAAATTGTCGATGACAATGAAATTGTCGGTGAAAATGATATTAGTCGGTGAAAACCACCGACTAATTGTTTCATGAAACGTCCCCCAGACCATAAAGAAGTGAAATGACACATTTCATCTAAAATTTTATTCGGAACTCAACGATACTAACGTTTTGGACAGCAAATTACCACATGACTTTTGATTTGTCCCTGTATGACGCTTAACATCTGAAATTCCCTATAATCATGATAGTATTGGTCCGATGCTGATACTGTATGCATTGGAGATTAACATCCCTTATAACATATCTGTCTAAATACAGATATTGATGAATTATTTAAAAAAGATAATGCTACCTTATGATCAAATACAGGATTATGAACTCTTTCATTGTGTTTACATTGGCAATATATTGCGTTCATACTGCTTTCATAATGTGTTGACACTCTGTGCCACTGTGGTCACAATTTGTTAACACTACCTGGTACTGTGTTCATTTTCTAATCAATGCGTTACAGTGTGAAACACTGATAATGATATATTAACAATAAATTACATAATGTAACACTTTTAAATGTTCGGAACTCATCCACACGGTTTATGTACAGTTTCACCATTGGGTATGAAACGCTACGTTTTCTCCGCCAATTGGATTTGCACTTAAAAGAAAATAGATATAACTAATCTTGATCATAAACCCAACATCCTAAAATAAAAAGAAATCATAACAAGGTGTATCTTACCTGGGTTAACTCCAGGAGTGTGGTCGCTAGGGGGGCAATTCCTCCCCAGTGACCCCCCAGGACTAAGGGTCCATAACTCCCTATGGTGAACACCATCTAAGTCTGGGATGATCTGAAATCCGCAGTTCTCTGATTCATCAAAAGTGCATTGTGCAAGAACTGAAATACAAAACGGTAAAAATAAAGAAATGCTATATTGAATCTGCTTCACTGAACTTTCATAATGTTTATACAAACCTCTGGTAATGTCCGACAAGGAGTTCAATTTGTGTCCTTTCATATAAACCACAGTACAGTTGTGTCCACAAGTTCACTCCTAGCTAGAGGCTATATACATTACTATGATATAAAGAGTTTTCTTTTCTTTTCTTTCTTTTTATTTCCAAGCGCATAGTGGCATACATATGTAATGTGTTATGCACTATACAATAATGGTTTATTGTTATTGTAATTATTAAGAATACACAATATCCCCTCCCCCCAAATAAGCCAATAATAATAGCCAATAAATACGTACTCAAAATTACTTCTATTGTACATACTCGGGAGATGGGGGGTCATTATATTATATTTCTTGTTGTGGATAGACTTCATATTAACATCAATAAGAGTATTTGTTTGTTTGTTTCAATTCTTGTGTAAAATCATAATAGGGAATTGAGTGTGTAATTTAAAAATAAAAAAAACAAAAATACAATTGCAAATACAAATAAAATTACAAATACAAATACAGAACGAATGCAAATAGTTATTAAAACAAAGAGAAATACAAAACAATAACAAACAAAGCAAAGGAAAAAAGCGAAACGAAACAATAAAGAATAGACGTAACTACACCCTACCTTCCTAACAGCTTAAGATTTCAACTGTCAAATATCAAATCCTTTATCAAATTAGTGAACAATGCTATCAGTATTTTACAAAGCAACATACGAAAAAATATCTGCATCTGACATGGAAATAATAAGCGTAACCGCAAACCGCGAAAAGACCTTGTAATTATGCTTAACATATAAACTCTAGGACTCTCGTTGCTACATGTTTATTGCTTCAGGAAAGGCTTTGCTGTTTGTGGTTTAACTAATTAAGGTAAGGAAAGGAAGGATTTTTAGTTTCTTTAATCAAGTCATTCACCTTTGTGAGTATAGTGTGGCAATCAGCTGTCTATAAAACAATGTATCCCTGTTACACAAACCTAATGAGCATGATGTGTGATAGATATTTGTGCACCAATTCAATTTCACGGAAAGTGTGATAAAGGAGTATATTGTCCGTTATTTGGTCATCTATGTAGTCCCTTTTAACAAAGAACAGTGCCGGTATTGCGTTTGTATGGCAAAACTGGATTCATTTGTAAGTATTATGCTACACAATTGCCGCTGGATAGGTCGAAGCTAGTTATTTCTTGGACTCTGTTAAACGCCCTTTAGGTTCATATAAATCTTTAAACGAAGCACCAGCATGATCTAAATTCACTCTGGCATTAGCAGTCTGGTCCTTAGCAGGTGTTTTTTTTTTAATATTTGAGATAACAACTTCTTTGTGAGCGCTATACATCACTTCCGCACCTGACACAGTAAAAATTCCTGATATTTTGCCGCTCAATCTGAAGAAAATAGTACTGCACCAGATCATCAGTGCAGACCATTGAATCAATGTTAGTGCGTTTTTTATTTTATCTCATTCTGATGGTTTGATGGTTTGTTTTACCTGAAGGCTGGGTAAGCAGGTGTATGCTTCTAAGTTAGTAAAACTAACCGCTTTAATTCCTATCCGAGGGACTTGATAATGAGGATTATTTCTTACCAACGGCCACCAGCGCATCGACTTGGTTTTGAACCCGGGTCCTCCCCGTTACTAGACTATCTACACGTTTTTTTTTTAATTTTTTTTTTTAACATGTTACCTTTATATTTCCTCACTTTCTTATGATTTCTTGTTGCAAATATGATTACCTTAATACCACATTTCCCTTGAATAAAGTTAATCGCATACATTTTCTTCTTTTCTTTTACATTTAGGAGAAGGTAAAGAACGTTAACATTATTACATCAGAACAGTAATCAAAGGGAATCGAAAGCATGCATGGGTGCAAAGCGGAAATAAAAGACATACGACGCCGCTATTATACAATGGTATCACATTTTCTTGCAAACATTTCATTGTCACGCTCTTTAACATTTATGCCGATTTACCACACGTATTTTCGTAAGGTTATTAGGGTTACAGCCTAACACTAAGCCAACTGTAAGCTGGGTCGTACAATTACTAGGTCTGCCGGTAGTTCCCAATTGACGTGTGGCTTATCAGACAAGTTCCTCCTCTAGTCCCACGTGTAAGGAAAAACAGTAGGGTGAGGAAGGCTGATATCTTTGCCTGCACTGTTTGTGTGTTGAGAGGTATATCAAGCTCTGCCAAAACTTTGACGGGAATTTTGTTTGAAGCTATTTACGGAGACGAGGCAAGATTACAAAAGATGTCTTCATAGGTCTGGCGAGTCTTGACTTCATTGGAGGATGTTGGGGATGATGCCTTGTGAAAATTGACGCGAGAAAGATCGTGATGTGGGTGTTTGGAAGATCTCTATCATGAGACAACTAAACATAAAAATAAATAGTGCTAAATATTGCATGGGCTACAAACTTGTATTTTTACTCAACGTTGACATTTTAGAACCTTATTATTTATCCGTCATTCTACTTGTGTTGCGTTTCTACTACTACTACTACTACTACTACTACTACTACTACTACTACTACTACTACTACTACTTTACTACTACTACTACTACTACTACTACTACTACTACTACTACTACTAACCTACCACCACTACTACTATTACTACTACTACTACTACTACTACTACTACTACTACTGCTATACTACTACTACTACTACAACTACCACCACTACTGCTACTTATACTACTACTACTACTACTACTACTACTACTACTACTACTACTACTACTAATACTGCTACTGCTACTACTACTACTACTACTACTACTACTACTACTGATATTACTACTACTACTACGAATCATCCCATATACAAGTATCATGTTTGTACAAAGATTAGGTAGATTTAGGTTATTTTTTAAAGTTCAAATAGCTTTAAAAAAAAATGAAAAGGCAAAACAAACTTTATGTACTACTACTACTACTACTACTACTACTACTACTACTACTACTACTACTACTACTACTACTACTACTACTACTACTACTACTACTACTACTACTACTACTACTACTACTACTACTACTACTACTACTACTAGTACTACTACTACTACTACTACTACTTCTACTACTACTACTACTACTACTACTACTACTACTACTACTACTACTACTACTACTACTACTACTACTACTACTACTACTACTACTACTACTACTACGAATGTTTATGATAATGATGCTAATAATCCTACTATTCACAACGTTATCGAAATAAGAAATCGACTAAATATCTTTGGACTTAAAAAATCAAGGAACTGGAAATTCACCACAGCAAATGTAATGAATATCCTTTTCTGTTTAATTTCAACATCATCACAAGGAGTCCTACCCTATGTTGATGAATAAGCGATTTTTATTGTTATGCTATGCCTTACAATTGAAGCTTTATATGGCAACACAAAACAGTTCCCAAATTGATATAATTCATTACGAGCAAGTACCTAATTGAATCGAAACGTAAATATTGAATACAATAGAATGTCAACAGAACCCCCAAGGTAAATTCTATATGCGTTTTATTTCACTGCGTTAGTAGTTTTTGATTATCCAACGTGTATTTACATTAATCGGTATCTATTCAAAATTGTAGGAAAATAAACTACATCACCATGTCATGCATGTTAAAGCATGCAATGGGAAAAATTGCAGCGTTACTTTTGTTCAAAATTGGAAAATGCATGTCAGATTGTTTGTCTAAAACTAACTTTGAAAAAAGAATAGCCTAAATATTTGCGGTTGGTGATGGCAAACATTTGAATATTATACTGTTTCTATACAATCAGGAGTCTTCAGGACGAAAACTAATAAAATATCGAACCAACAATATTTAAGGCTTTAGCACAGTGTACATTCTAAGAATTGAAATTTTAAATCACCATTTAAAAGGTCTGAGGAGTGACCACTTTTCAAAATATCAGATTGACACTTTTGACATGTAGATTAAACCTTTATAGTGTTGGATCCAGCATACTCAATGTGTTTACCAATGTGTTAGTTTTTAGAAGGTAGATTTGTCTCAAGTATGAGTACGCTATTTTAGGAAGAAAATGATTGAGATAGTCAAAAGGACAAAAGTAAGAATTACGACGAAATAGGAAGTGGATGAAAATAGAAATAAAGAGAGAGAGAGAGAGAGAGAGAGAGAGGAGAGAGAGGGGGATGAGGGGAGAGAGAACTTGTGATATAGAATGATATATGTCTATAGATGGAGAGAGAGAGAGAGATTAATGTTATGGAGATCGAAAGCGAGAAAACAGAGAAAGAGAGAAAGAAAGAAAGAGAACACCTGTTAGAAGAAAAAAAAATTGTTTTGAAATTGAGAGAGAAATAAAGAGAATATGTGGTAAAGAGAAACACACCTATACAGAGAGAGAGAGGGATATTACAGAAATAGAGAGAGAGAGAGAGAAAGAAAATGAACAAAATGTGGTAGTGAAAAGGAGAGAGGGCGGTAATGGTGAAAGAGAAAGCGAGCAATGAGAGAGAGAGAGAGAGAGAGAGAGAATGAGAGACGTAGAAAGAAATGGAAGGAAACAGGAGATACTAAAGTACAGATATTGCTAATATCCGTCTACTGTACAGGACTCGATCGTACCAGGAACAAACGTTTAAGCATCCAGGAAGCATTGATGAACCCATAACTTTGAAATTTTTCTCTTCTCAATGAAAATTAAACAGACAAAGATCTTCTTGTTATGAGGCAACATGGAATATAATGCTTCTACTAGTTATGGTCAATTAGACCGACGCCAAGTTCAATAAAGTAAGAGGAAAATGAGCGTGTCTTGAAGCGCTAATCAGGCGTTGTTTGCAGTGTAACACATTGCAGAACAAATAACATAGTTACAGCACCCTTTTGCTTGAAGTAATGGCAAAGATACAAGAGCTGAATAGTAAGGAAACTATTGGATAAGATGTTCCTTTTTTATTTTTTTTTATCTCGGTCACCAAACTTGTGCATTAGATTTGATGGAATTTCAAATGGATAAGCTGAAAGAAAGCACCAATGGTTCTTTGGAGTGAATTCTATGAGTTAAGAATTTTATTTTGATCATTATTATCATTAGCTTTGCTAGACCAATGGAGTGCACAAATTACTTTCACCAGAATAAGAAGTTAATTTCATTGAAATAATCTGTTGAAACATGGGATTATGTCCAAAGGTTATTGAAAATTACTCATTTTGATTGTGGTAAATATTTCGGGAGTGCGGTAATCATTATGGCTACAACAGACGGCCTACAAACAGAAGTAATATATCATTTTATGAAACGTTTTCGTGTAAACGTGAAAGTGACTTTGGCGCATCATACTGTATTCCAGTCTCATCAACAAGAATATTTTAATTTCAGAATATCAAGTCAGATCTAAAAATGGAAATTTAGAACTAAATTTTAAGAAAAATGCGCCACTATGAGAAATGATATTTTAAAAGTGGTATAAAGATTTATATCAGACTATTTTCATACCACCCAAAGCAAATCATATAATTATACAAATACAAAAAATAACAATGAGCATACCTGTACCATGACCAATAAAAATACTTGCACTTTCCGAACCATATTTACTTTAAACCCGAATAAAGAAAAATGGTAAAGAGAGCGTGGGAAAGATACGACAAATTGAACATTTTCTTTGGAGGTATACAGTCATCTTGCATAACTGAATTACTATAATCAATTTCATTAAATTCTTAATTAATGAGGGGGAAATGATCTATATCTAAGTTGCGCACAACTTTTCATATATACAAAATACCAAATCAAAACCAGCACCAATATGAAACATGTATATACGACAATAATATACTTACTTTTATCTTCTTGAGTTGATCCGAAACGTACTACCGACAACAAACATGAAACAACCAACAATCTTGAACATGTCATGATTTTCGTTGAAGACGCTACACAGAAGTTCAGTAATCGACACCAAGCTCCCCAATAGTGTTTCGGTCCTTGCAATTATATATTTTACTTTAGGATGCGTATCAACAGACCAGTGGGTCGATGAGAAGAAGTATCTTTAAAAAAAGAGCAGACGCGGTATGATTTCCAAAACGGGCACCTTCTCTGTTGCTTATTCCTCACATCCAAATATATTCCAAAGATATGATAGGATCCGTTCAATACAAGTTACAAATTTATTGTACACAAATAATCCGTGTTATCCTTGGAGAAGGTTTTCTTTTCTCTCTTGTTGAAACTCATAAACGTCGAGGACCATGAGAACGCGACAGACAAGAGACAGAGTCCTTGCCCTTTCAGCAATAAGTATTTTTCTGGTGGTGTAAAAAATTATGAATCACTCGAAAATCATGAAAGAGTGACAGATATCATTACGGTAGTTAACAAAAACCAACAAATATTTAGTCCCGGAGAGAATTCAATTGATCTTAACGCTTGGTCCCAGTTGAGGGCTTATAAATAGTCATAGCCACCTCCGCCTGTGTTAAACTGACTCGTCAAACACTGTGACGTTTGTTTTGTTATTGTGTGAGGCATGTGCGGTTTGGGAAGTCGGTGGGTTAAGCTGTGTGGAGTGTGCGCATGCGCTCCCACATATTTGCGGCCTTCGACAGAGCCTGTACTACCAAAAAAGTATAAATGCATTATTGTTATTGTTCACTTTGATTTTCACCTTTCTAGCCAAACTTTGATTCTTCCTAGAATCACATGACAAGAATTCGTTTACTATTCCGTCCCTATATTGGGACACCCCGGACGAACATTGTAATCTACTGTCTTAAGCTCCCCCAAAGGTTGTCGAATGAGACATGAAATATACCATTTTCAAGGCAATTGTAGTTTCTTTTCTTTCATTTCATTCACAAAACTATTATCTAATACACAATAAAAAAATAAATTGTTTATTTCTACTTCCCAAGCAGAGGAAAAGAATAGAATACTATAATAATAATTTAGGAACACATTTATCAATCGGTTTTGCTTGTTGTTTTTTTTCCAACCCAACAACCAAGGATGAGAAAAAACTAATATTAATGGTTTAGGCATCATGCCTGCCTTAAATTATTAAACTTATCGAAATTAAAGGAGAGATTTTCCTTTAAATCTCTCCTTTAATTTCGAAAAGTTAATATACATTATACATATATATATATATATATATATATATATATATAAACATATATTGACCATATTGAGGTAGGCCTATCTAGTATTGAGCAATAAACGACCTTGTATAGTGAAACAGCGGTTTCCGCTCTGCATGTAACTGCATCGATGCATATCCCATCTCCACGGTAGAAATTCTACAAACTGGACAATTGGATGTGTGCACACAAAAAAGATCATTTTGAAATGACAAATCAGTAGTGGTCATCAGACTTAATCGAGGTCATTAACCGATTGAATGATAACATTGGTATTTTGATACTCTTGTGTTTTTCCATGAACTTTGAATTTGACAATGACTTATGGTTTGATCGGCCCCGAACCTATATCGGGCCTATACATTGTTCATTTTCTTATATTGATTTTTGGGTGTTTCGATAAAAGTCCTTTTATATTATTACTGAAATTTGTAAGAAAATCAATTGATTCTAAATGGGTAACCACATTAATAATAAGCGGCAATCTTTTCAGTAACCCGTTTTAGATAAAATATAAAAGACCTTCGATACTACAT